>CAUYSK010124625.1:0-22335 GCA_963575035.1 Avahi laniger | reverse complement strand
AGTTCTAGATAGATTCTGGTTATCAGCCCTTTATCAGATGTGTAGAGAGCAAATATTTTTTCCCATTCTGTGGGCTGTCTATTCACTCTAATGATAGTTTCCTTGGCAGTGCAGAAGCTTTTTAATTTGATTAGATCCCACATATTTATTTTTGTTCCCAGCCATATTGTTTAAAATGTTTGCATTCCATTACAAAGAGATTGTTGGTTGTATAGAAAAGAGGGGTAAAAATATCCATTACTGAGGATTTTTCAGCCTTCTTGCCTTTTGGTTCATGCTGTGTTCCTCAGGAAGCAATTTCCCTCATGAACTTATTTCTTCTGCTATATTAATACATTGTATTAACTATCTCCTGTCCTGCACTGTTCAATCATTCCCAAAGGTTAATGCATATACACTCCTGCGTGGGGCACTTGCAAATCAAATGTCTCCTCCTAGGTCATATATGAACAGTATATACTTAGGGCCATACTGTAGATGAAGAATTTTAATATTCAAGGTCTATTGTAAGGGGGAAAAATGTTCACTGTTTTCTTCATACTTAAAATTAAACTATTTTATCCAGAGTGGATCTAGATGTTGTTGTCCTTTCATGAATCTTACCTGGCACACAAAAACTTTTTATTGTGAGTTCAGCTCATTTTTTAGCTCATCTTCTCTTTCACCTTTGATTATTATTTTTATTCCATTTGCTCAGGTTTCCCTCTAGCACCATCGATTATCCACAGGATAAATCTCCATTGTATGTCCATCATGTGTATTATCTGTCTCACCTTTGTCATGGTTTTGACTTGATTCTCGGATAGTTCCATAAATTTGTAATTCACATATTAACATCAGTGGGCCTGGGAGTAGGTGGATGCTGTTATGCACAGACACAGTCAAATTTCTTATGTAGTGGATATATGTGGTTAATCCTGGCTCAGATGAGGTGAAATCTTCTCTTTCAGCACAATGTAAAGCAAGCTGTAATTCTTACTTCTCCAAAAGAATTGCATGAGAAACTATAACTCCCAAACTACTCTGTTCTCACATCTTTTCTTATCTCTTCAGCTTCTTCTACTGCATTGACACTCAAGGATTCAAGGATGCAATGAGCTGTTCTCTTCTTGGGTTGTGCCGTGGATAGGGGAAAAGAGATGTAGTCAGGCCCCAGCTCTGTCAAAGCACAAACATCTCTGTTTTGCTTTGTATTTAGGTGAGAATCATATTTCTGAGAAAAGTTTACTCAGTTCTGCTGAATTGAAGTGGTCTATTTGTTTTTCTCTGTGACTCAGCTATTCTGTTTCAGATGTCAAAGTTTGTGTCAGAGATCAAAGCTGATATTTTCCAATATGATCCTATTTGGTGATAAAGGTAATAGAAATACCTGGATCTCTTAATTTTTAATTTTTTTTACAACATTTACTTCCATCTGTTATATAATCATTTGCCTATTGTCTGTCTCTCTCTACTGGAATATAAGCTCCTTGTGAGAAGAGAATTTGATTGCTTTATTGACTGCTAGCTTCTTAGTACCTTGCACATAGTAGGTACTTAGGATATATTTGCTAAAAGAAAGGAAGGATACAATGATGATTATCAGGCTCTTCACTTCCTTGTATCTAGTGTCCCAATGTATACATATCTAACAATGTGGATAAATGATTCGGGAAGGGAAGGTGTATGGTTTATTTTAGAAAGTGCCCAAAATGCATCTTCATAGAGATGTCAACTGGAAATTTAGATTGGAAATCTGAAGCTGAAGGGACAATTTGAGCTGAGGGAGAGACTGAGAATTCATAGCATCTATGTAGTATTTGGTGGAAGAAAAGCACTTGGCATGCTTTGTAGCATAAGAGGACCAGTGGGCTGAAGATTTAACCTTTGGGCACATTAATGTGGAAACTAGAAAAAATCTTTTTACATTTTTATATAACTATAGCCTGAATAAAAAAAACTAAGTAAAAGAACAAATACTACTTACTAAAGGGTGATTGGTTGGATACCTCCAGAGATATTAAGAGATTTATCTCTAGTAGCTCTGTCTTTATATTTCAAATGGGGATAAAATCTATGGGGCTATATGTTTATAATTCAAAAAATTAAAAAAAAATTAGGGAGAAAATTTTTATCCCTCTCTCTGGAGGGAAAGGAACAACTACATAGCAGTTTCTATGGAAGCTCCCAGATTCATAATTTCAGGATTACTCTCCTACAGTGCCAAGACAGGGGGGAGCCACATTTGTATGTGCAGGGTAATATCTGGCTGCCATCACACACTCTGAAGAGAGAGAGTAGGGTACCGGGAACAAACATAGTTATTGCTGTAAAGTAATAATATTATGCTTTTGATCCAAAACCTTCATGTTTGATTAGAAAAAGATAAATAAATATATTTATTTAAAAATCATGTTCATCAACACTTATAGACCAAGGAGAGGAAAAAGAATTCATAAAGATGAATGAGAAATGGAAGAGGGTGATATCTGGTAGACAACTGAGTCTGACATTCTGATAACTCCAACACCAGATATCTGAGTGCAACCTCATGGGGGACCCCAAGTTGGGACCATCCAGCTGAGTCCAGTTAACCCCAGAACCATGAGGGATAATAATACATAGTTTTAAATTGGGAATGGTGTTATTAATATATAGCAATAGGTAGTATACCTCAATGTACTTCCTATGTGACCTGGAAATACTCAAGAAACTGAACTGCCTGAGATTTCCAAGCCTAATCATACTGACATGTTTTGCCAAGTATATGCTCTGTGTTTACCACACAGTTAATTGTAACTTTTAAAATTTTCTGTGTTAGAGTGCTTATTTTCTCTAAGCCTCCAACTCAGTTTTCCATGGGACAATTTCACTGTGTCTCTAATTACTCCAAAGCACATAACTCAATATTCCTTTCCTAAGTCATTTATGTTGCCAGGGAAGTGCTGCAAATACATTGTATAGGGAGAATCCTAGGTTCCTCTTACAGTATTTTCTTTGTTTAAGACAATCGAATTACATATAGAAAAATAAATATATCTTTCCATCCTTTGAGAGGTCCCATGAGCACCTGACAATTGCATGAGAATATGCAATTGTTTGCATTGGTGTTATTTTTGAGAAAATGGTGTATTTTGGGTATGGCTTTCCTGAAGATTGAATGCTGATATTATTTCACCATAGGACACAGGCATTTCTCAGCAAGGAGGCAATATGTGGTAATGATGGCTTGTATTTTAAAACTACCTTTACGTTGTCAAAATGCTTTCACATATGTTTATAAAATTACAGAGCATTAAAGTGAAGAAGGATGTTAGACAATGACAAATCTAACCCTTTCATTTTCCAAACAAGGTCAATGGAGGCTAGCAGGTGAAATAATTTGCACACAAACATTTAGCTAGTTGGTGGCAGACCCAGATTCTTTGGTTTCTGTCTACTTAGTATGATATCATTTCTGCCTTGGAAGACCCCTCTGTGGTAAATGCAGTATGATGTGTTTGGCTAGTTTTACAATGAAGGGGTTAAGGCAAAATATCATTTTTTTAATCACTAAATTAAGATCGAGGTGGTAATTTAAAGCAGAACCTCAAGCACCATTAAAATCCTTCATCATCCCAGCAATTTCACTCTAGACATATACCCAAAAGAAATGAAAACATACATACACACAAAATTTTTTACACAATATTCATAGCAGCATTGTTCATAATAGTCCAAAAGCAGAAACAAGTGAAATTTCCACCAAATGATGAGTAAATAAACAAAATGCGGAATTTCTATACGATGGGGTATTATTCAGCAATAAAAAGGAATGAAGCAATGATACATCCTACAACATGAATAAGCCTTCAAAACATTAAGTGTAAGAATCCACATGCTGTATGATTCCATTTATATTAAATATCCAGAATAGGAAAATCTGTGGAGTCAGAAAGTAGGTTAGAAATTGCCTAGGGCTGCAAGGGATGGGAGAATGAGGATAACTGCTAAAGGGTACAGGTTTCTTTTTGGAGTGATGAAGATGTTCTAAAATTGATTGGAGTGATGATTGCACAATTATGTGAATTATATACTTTAAATAAGTCCATTGTTAAACATATGAATTACATCTTAATAAAATGTACCAGAAAAAAAAAACTATAGTTTATCATGACCTCAGAAACTAAGATGAGATTTATTTATTTATTTTTAGATAACTTGTTTATTTTATTTTTTATTTATTTAGGATATTACGGTGGTACAAACATTTTGGTTACATGTAATGGATTTGCTCCGCCCAAGGAGGGCTACAAGCATACTCCTCCCTCATACAGTGCGTTCTGCTTCCCATGAACCCTGCCGACTAGCACCCAATGAGTATTACTACCATGTGAGAATCTTAGTGTTGATCAGTTAGTACCAATTTGATGGCGAGTACATGTGGTGCATGTTTTTCCATCCTTGTAATGCCTCCCTTCGAAGGATGGGCTCAATCTCTACCCAGGATAACATAAGAGGTGCTAGATCACCATTGTTTTTTGTAGTCAAGTAATATTCCATGGTATACATATACCACATTTTATTAATCCACTCATGTATTGATGGGCATTTGGGTTGTTTCCACATCTTTGCAATTGTGAATTGTGTTGCTATAAACATTCCAATGGAGATGTCTTTTTTATAGAATGTCTTTTTTACCTTTGGATATATGCCTAGTAGTGGGATTGCTAAAATGAGATTTAAAAGTGGCGCATTGTGTCATAATTTTATCATCAGTGATGTGTCAAAACATCACTATATATCCTATAAATATATACAATTATTATGCATCAATTAAAAACAAAATAAAACTTTAAAAAATGGCACAGATCCCACATAAGATTATATCCCAGAACACTGAAATATGCCAGCTGAGTAGTTACATTAAAGTAAGATTTAAGCTAAGTTGTGATCTGTTGCCAATGTGGGTCAAATTTGCCTAGAGCAGTATTTTCTCAAGTGTGGTAAACATTCTTTTGAAGGCACAGATGATAATTTTAAGGGGACCTCAGATTTTAATTAACATGAAATGAATTATTTGATGCTGGTATTCTTTTTGTGATAATAATATAAATTATCCTCTTAAAGTATATTAATTTGAGTGAAAAATAAATTAAAGAAACAAAAATACACAAATATTAGTACAGTTGATATGATTATACGGTAAAAATCATGAAGATGGTCCATGAACAATTAACTCTTTGGAAACTCTAGTCCAAAGAAAATTTCTTCTCCCAGGGCTCAGATTATTCTCTAAGCTTTTCTAACAATAGTAAGCTCTTGGTTACAGAAAGGGAACAACTAGATGTGTGTGGATAGATGGCTCAAAATCATCTGTTCTCAAACCAAGAAGTAACATGGCTTCAGATGACAAATTACAAGTGGCTCCCTTTGATGTGAAAGATCACACCTGACATTGGATGCAAGGAAATACTGAAAAGAATAAGCACTCTTGTGCTCAAGGAATTTGGATTTGAATATTGATCTGTGACTTGTAGAACTTGGAGCACATCACAATATCTTTGAGTTTGTGTCTTATTTGTAAAACAGAAATAACAGGACTTGTTTTAATAAGGGGGTTGTGAGGATTAAGTAAAATAATGAAATTGCTATAGTGTATATTACCTGACATAGAGTAGATGATTAAAGGCTGGCTTCCTGCCTTCTACAGAAGGTTGTACAGTCACATCCCATGGAGCAGAGTGGAAAGTTAATTGGCTGTGCCATTCTGTCAAGAAGATGTATGTTAGGGCTCTTGCGAGGTTGGAGGGTGAGGCCCTTAGGTCTTTCCATGTCAATTGCAGTTATTGGTCAGTCACACCCCATGGCCAATTAGCACATTCTCTGGACAAAATTCACTTTAAAAAAAAAAACTTCCCAGTCTCACTCTGCCATTCTGATTATTATTCTAGACCCCCTTGTTCCTTATGCAGAATTTTTGGGTTTTGTTGTGTTTGGTGATTGCACCTTTTCTCCATAAAAACTGCAATATAATTCAGGGGATTCCTTTGGGGTCCCAGATACTTCCTTCTAGAGAAAGCTGATTCTCAGAAGCCTGACAGGTAAGTACATTTATACATGGAGCAGAAATGACTTCCCTTTGAGTCCTATTGACCCATTCACATGAAATACATAATTGGGTGTTTACTCAGTCTACAATGTGAGGTGGTAAACAGATCATGGGCTTTTAATTTTTTACACACTTGCAAGTGCCTCCTGGCTCTAAGTTTTATTAGCTTTGTAATCTCTAGAGTCATTTGCCTCACTTTATCTCAGAGTTCTCTGATGAAAACAAGAAGAGAAAGAAATGAAGAGAGTGAGGGAGGAAAGAAGGAGGAAGGCAGGAAAGAAGGGAGGAAGTGAGGAAGGAGGAGAGGAAGTAAACAAAGAAGGAAGGGAGGTAGGCAGGGAGGGAGGGAGGAAAGAAAGAACAATATTAATACTCTTTTCACCAAAATGTTAGGAGAATAAATCCAAAAGGAGTTATTTGGGAGATAATTAGACTAAGCACTTATTAAACACTTTGCTCCCTCTTTTCCTCCTTCCTCCCTTTTTGGATTGGATTTTGAAGTTTGAAAGCATTTGTTAAATAATAATTTGCATAAATATGATAGGTGGAGATTTAAAAAGCCATAAGGGAATGGGTCTAACTACAACTCAGATAAGACAAAAACATATTTAACATACATTGGATTGTGGAGCAATGGTCAGGAACTGTACATAAAAGCTAATAAAAACCCTTATAAATATCACTGGGAAGCCTTCACTGGGAGAGTCTCCTTTCCCCTATATCATCTCAGTACAGTGACATTTCAGTCAATATATTTTCGACTTGATAAATGATTGGTTTTGTCCTTAGGCAGCAAATACAGTTTCACTAGTGAACTTGTCATACTCAGAGAAACACTAAGATGGGGGCTATATTATTAGTCATTTTATAGATGAAGGAATTTGGGCTTACTGATATGAAGTAACATGTCCAAAGTCATAAAACTAGGGATGGAGCATTCAGACTCTGTTCTATCCAACCCTAGAGACTTTACTCTTTGTCACTATGTTTTACAGCCTCTTCAGGTCTTCAAGAAAGTGAAGAGAATAGGTTATTTGGCAGAGAGCATGTGTGAAGGGTATTCTTCCAGCTTCCAGCAATTACAAGGTAAACACCTTAGCATGTTCTGAAGGGACAGACACTATACTAATTGGCATATCTGGAGGAGAGGAATGGAGTAACCACTGGAAGATAATGGAGCACTTTGGAAATGTCACTGACTTTAGTTTTAAAAGAGCGAAGCACACATTGACCTGTGTGCTTGATTCTAAAATAATTATCTTTCTTTTGCTTTGTAGGTTAGAGAGAAAAAAATTACTTTGCCATGAGTTTCCTTTTTCCTATTCTTGCTAAAAGCTCCCAAATCACAGTGGTCTGGATTAGTATTTCTGCACATGTGCACATGAAGACCAACAATTTATATTTGCAAATGGGAAAAACCATCATTATATGAGGTGAGGAAAATGCAAATAGACCTATCTTCTGAATGTTGAAGTGAATGATCCCAGTTTCTGGGAAGTCTTCCACTACCTACTAGTGTGATTTGTATAATAATCCAGGGAATGAATACATAATTCTACTTCTTTTTAAATGATTGCAACATGGATATGTAAAAAGATATGATCAAACTTCACTTAGGGAAGGGTGTTTTGTTGTATCTATTGGGTGAGTGTTGGAAGGTATATGGGGTTCTTTCTTAAAGTGCAGGCTGATATTGGAAATATGATACACTGGATAAAGCTTTCCTTTGAGGCACCTCTTTCTTTCCTTTCTGTGACCCTCTCCTACCTCCCAGAATGCTGTTACTTCATGCAGCTGCTCAGAGTGGGTCATTCTTTTGAGTTTAATCTATACATCAAATCCTACCCCCAACTCAAATTCCCAGAGCCAGAGGTTCAATTTTGTAAGAGCAACAGTGGTAAAAACATGTCCTTTTATCTAATCTTGAGTGCATCAAGCATATCTCATATCTTGTGAGTTAAAGCAGGGATCAGAGAACAACAACCAGCTGCAACAACATCAGCACCATCTGGGAATTTTTAAAAAATGCAGAACTTTGGGCTCTATCTCAGACTGGTTGAGGCAGAATGTACATTTTAACAAGATTCCCAGGTGACTGAGTTTGGAGAAGCTCTGCTCTTGAGACCCACCGCCTTCTATGGGAGAAAAAACACAGATTGGAATTTCCCAAGTATGATGTCTCAACGCAGTATACCAATTCCATGAGATCTTAATATGTGCTACAGTGATTTCTTCAAGTTGGTTTCGGAAACTCTAGGTTATATTACGCTAAATTAAATGGACAATGATAATGAAGATGATAATGATGAAAATACTAACATTATTACTATTAATACTACTATTGGCTGTCATGTTTGAATGCTTATAATTAAATATTGATATATCAAGGTCCACTTGAAAATTTTTCTCATTTATTTTTCTCTGTGATTCAGTGAGGAAGGTAAAATACATTTCATGTGTGGAGAAACTAAGCTTCAAGAAATTAAACACATGCTCCAGAGCCACACAGCTAGTCAAGTAGAGCTTAGGTTGAAACTTGGACACTTTGGCTCCAGACCTAAAATAATTTCTTGACCCCATCAAAAGTTATATGGACCTTTAGAACTCTGACTGCTTTATAAATCTCCAAACAGGAGATTTAACTGTAAAAGTTTCCCAGATGAATCTGACATAGAAGGGATAGAACAGCTCTCCAGAACAGATTCCACACAATGTCTGGGAGCCATCTCCTTTTGTCATAGCTTCACAGATGGTGCTCGGCATGATGTGACAATGGGCACTTCATGTCTAACTTTGGGTACTGACAGACTTAAAATCCCTTGACAGGCCAGTGAAGAGTATGGGATTCTCTCTACTAAAATCATTTATTGTCTTTAAGCACTGAAAAAACTTTTACTTTGTTTAAGCTTTGTTTTTTAACTCTTTGTTAGCTATCCAAAAGCAAAGGACCCTGGATTCTCTTTCTGAACCTAGTGATGAGCCAAATTGGGTTTTTCTCAAGCTCAAATTTTATTTCAAGTCTCATTTCCTAAGCTTAAAATTTGGTATGAGTTTTGCTTTCTGTCTTGGGCTGGATATTCTCTGTTTTCTCCTCTGGATTCATTTTCTCCCCTTCTTCTGGCTGCTCTCATTCCCCAATAGCCAGCCTCTGTCAGTTGTCTTATTAGGCCTCCCTTGCTCTCTATTTTGTGATTATGTCTGATCACCAAGCATGGGAGATCAGAATGAAGATGGAGAGAGACATCAGGCTATGTATTCACTTTGCTCTCTCTCTGCTGGACTACAAATTTAACACTTCCCCTGCCAAATATCACACCTCTATCTAGGTGGCTCTGCATTCCAGGCTCTTTCAAGTCCAGGGGAGGGGACAGATCCCTGTGGTTAGGGTGATTTACTGTCTCTTGTTGACTTCCCTTAATTTTGTCCACATATCTGTAATAGCCCTTTATTAAACTCTCCTTAGCTTCACCATTTTATTATGCCATTTGTGTCCTGCCTGGATCTTGACTGATACAGAAAACAAAATATAATTAATTATATTTAAATCAAAACATTACTTAAATTATTTACTCATTGCATTGCTTAACTTCTTCCTCATATCTTCCCCTATTTCCTAAATCTTCAAATAAAATAAGTCGGGTGATGTAAAGGCAATTTATGTAACCAAAGTATTTATACCTCCATAATACTCTAGAATAAATAAATAAATATAATAAAAAATAAAAAAATAAAATAAAATAAAAAAGTGTTCCAGAAAATGTGCCATGTTTCTCCATTGGCTTTTTTTCAAAGGTATTATGAATACTTGAGATGGAAAAGGGTTCTCTGAAGCTACTGTGATCATTCACACTTGAGAGAAATGAATAGAATAGAAAGCAAAGCCCTGGGGCTCTAATTTCTTCTCATTAGAGGAACATGATGTAAACAGAGGAAAACCCTGTGAACCACGGCAATAGGATGTCCTAGGAGGTTAGGGACAAGAGTGAGTTCTGGACAAAGAGGGGATGTTATCAAGAAGAATGCTATGGAGAAACAAAATAAAAGGAAAAAAACCTCTGTCACTGGAAAGTGCCTATGGCCTTAGCAGGAGTGAAAATGTGGGAATGTGAGACCAAAGATATATTTATATTTGTGACAGATGTCAATATTAGAGCATCTCTGAATAGAGATGGTGGCTGTCAGAATATGGAAGCCCCTCTGGAGGGAACAGACACCTGGACAAGGTCAGATATACAAATAGTGCCAGAGTTTGAAGAGTAAGGGGAACTAACAAAATGGTGAGAAGAACTTTGGAGAAGGGAAGGTGAGCTAAGGAGAGAACAAGGGCTGTGAGAATAGCCTCCCAAACACCGTAAGCATAAAGAATCATCGTGAGCATGCTGATAAAATGACTGCCTGATATATGTCCCCTGGGAAATGATGAGCAAACTCTGCGTTGTTAATAACGATGAATGTCAGGACAGTAGTTTTGATCTGGATCACAGGAAAATGAGAAAAATAAGAACTTGAATTTCTTTAATAACATATTAGCCACTTCACCAGAGTAGTCTCATTTTTATTCTTTTAAAGAGGTTATTTTTCCCCTTCATTTCATATATGAGAGAGCTGAGGTTAAAGTTTACTAGCATAGGGTCATAAGACAAGGAAATACCAGAGTGTTAGTCAAACTCAGTGTGCTCTCAATCTGGAGTTAACTCTGTGAAGCATTCTTCTCCTACAGTCCAGAGAGGGTCACTTTCCCACCTCATTATGGATGAGGTAATCAGCTGAAAGCAGTCAGTAAAGATGTGAAATAATTCAGACAACTGGGAAAAACAGGGATTTGTACATCTGAAACCTAAAGAAAGTGGCCTATGACCAGAGGAAAAATCAAGGAATTCCCTGGGAGAGACAGTTTTAAGCTTGCAATTTGTGGCCAATAAAGTTAATAAGGCGAAACCTCATATTTTGAACTTACATTAACCATACGTATTATGCAGTTATACCCTATAGCTCTCTCCCACTCCAGCAATTCTCACTTAGACTTGAAAATATATTTTAAGTACCAGACCACACCATGCCTAAATTGGGAACACTGATCTCACATTTACTATGCATGAAAATCACCCAGGACTAACAGATAAAACAGATTTCTTCAACCCATCTCTAGAGATTCAGATTCAACAGGTCTGGAGTGGAACCCAGGAATCTGCATTTATAACAATCACCCCAGGTGACTCTGATGGAGGTTTACATGCTTGTCCCATTGGTTTTGAAGCAGCTCTGATCTGAAACCTGATCTAGGACAGTGATCTCAGCAGGAAAATGGGGATATATGGTAAATATGTGGATAAAGCTAAGGTTGATCGGTGTAATTCTCTATATTTTTTTTACCCATTTTCCTCTCTTTCTGCTTTGTCTCCATACCATTGTCCACTTGTTTATCAATTCACTCTTGAAGTGTCTAAGAGAATCTCTTATTGAGGTTTCTAAAAAAATTATTTTCCACCCACTACCTCATCCAATATGATATATCCTAAAAGGGTAACCTTCCCATACCTATCTCTTAATGTCATTCTTCCCCACAAAAACTTTCAAGTTTTAAGCTTAAGAGATAAAGTCCAGTCTCCTTGATTTAGCATTTGAAGTTCTCTGAAATCTAGCCCTTTCTTATCTTTCTGGATTACTCCTCTACATGTTTCTTAGAACAAGCTTGTCTCCTTCTTTAGCAAATGTACTCCCAGTAGCTGTTTCTCCATGTACTTGCTGATACACCAGTTAATGAAAAGAAAACTCCTCCCTTCCCCTCCTCATATTTCTACTTCGAGCTAGGGAGGAGAAGGTATGAAGACTAGGCAGTGGTATGCTGGTAAAAATTTAACCACCAGCCCCCTTTAGGGAAAAGATCCTGATTTTTAGCATATGTTATTTTCCCTGGTGTAAATAATCTTATTATGGCTGATTTCGAGCTACCAACATGATGGCACTGAAAGTGGAGTTTGGAAGTGTATGCCAATTGGCTCTCATGAGCCTGTATAAACTAACTCAAGTGTGCCACTGGGACTAGGAATTACTCCCTTCTCTTTTCACAATGATGTCTGGCTTTCAGGGAAACTGTATATGCCTTTTTCACAATGAGTGGAGGATGACTGGTCTACATGCAAAGTATGTTTGTTCTGCCCATGGTCTGACTGATATCTGGCCAGATGGCCTTTGTCCTGTGTAGTACTCAGTGTTATAGCAGCTACAGAGATCTAGCTGGTGAACTATGCAGTCTGCTCTCTTGGTACTTTGAAGGCCCTGTGCTCCTTCATAAATCACCACTCACTGGCGTTGTGACCTTGGCCATGTTGTCCACTCGGCTCTTGGTTTGGGCTGTGTCTCAATGAGGGTTGCCCACGGCAGGCCTGAGTTTGCCGGCTCAGCCAGCTTCCAAGTACTGACTGGGGATAAGCAGGGATTTCCTGATCGCTAATCCAGGGACTTGAGGGAGACTCTAGGGACAATACATATGACCTTCTCTCTGCCTCATTTCTTCCCTTATTCATTTCTTTTTCAATCATAGATAGGCTCAGGTTAGTTCACAGAGCTGTACCAGAGAAATAGAAAACTACTCAGTCTTCCCTTGACAAAGAGAGGAGTGAGTGCCAGTACTCTGGGGGCCCCTAACCTGTTTGCTTGTTTCTAAAATCATTATCAGGTTTCCTGTCCCTGGGGTTTCACCTTTGGGAAGTTAGCAGGACACAACTATTCCCTTCCCTGTTCTTCCCTTTTCTATTTTCCTTGGATTTTATTTCCCTTGCCCAAGGGCTTCTATTTCCATTTCCCTTTGAGAGGTCACTTTTCTTGTATTCTGAGTTCTCCTTACAAATGACTGTAGGAAGAATGTATGAACAAACAAATACATTATTTTCTCTATAGGTACAAACAGATATAAACAGCAGCTAAAACTCGTAATGAAATTAAGCTTTGGCTCCAGAACTCACTAGACAAATCGTGGAGCCTCAAGCCCTTCACAGTTTCTTCCATTAGTGTTCTCAGTGTGGCATATATAGTCACCACAGGTGGATCAAACTGCCCTGTTTAAGGGATACCTCTCCCACTCTGTAGTGTTTCCTTCTACTGCACTGATGCTACTCTTTTCTGTTTCATGAGGTTGACACATCAGATTTTTAAATTTTTAAGATTTGGATTTTTAAAATTTTAGGTTTTTAAGATTATAGTTGCAAGAATGTTGGCTTTGAGATTCAAATTTGTACACTGACCTCTTGTAAGTACTTTCTTTTTCTGTGGCTTAATGGTTTAACCTCAATGGTGGGGAAACGGGAAACAAAAATCTCCATCACTTTAATAATTGTGAGTACCCTGCTACTTTATAGTTTATTGAAGTCTGACTCCAATATACTTCTGAAGTCCTCTCTCATTGGAAAGAGAAGTGGTATTTTATTTGTGAGTGTAGCTATCCTGTCTATAGCCAGGAACCCAGCTTTGTGTTTCTTCTTCTATGCCTTGTACCCAGGGGTGGGATGTGATCTTTTTCTTGCAGGAAACACCCTGGGTGGTGGTAGAAGGATCCTCATATTCCATTATCACCGAATAGGAAGTAAGGCCAGGTCTGCATGGAAGATCAGTTATCTCTAATTTGAAGGATAGGAAGCCCACTTTAGTATTAGTATCAAGCATATTTTATCAAAAACTCTGCTTTTCAGGGAGCAAGGTACTTTGTAAAATGTATTAACTTTTTCTTATTAGATCGTTGCTCTGTGGTTATTGCTATAGTTTGGTTTGTTTGACCCCTCCACATCTCATATTGAAATTTTATTCCCAGTGTTGGAAGTGGAGCCTAATGGGAAGTGTTTAAGTCATGGGGTGGATCTCTCACAGATAGATTAATGCCCTCCTGGGAGGAGATGGTGAGTAATTTCTCAGTCTATTGATTCCCATGAAAGCTGGTCCTTAAAAAGAGCCCAGTACCTCCCCTCTTCCTCTCTTGCTTCTTCTCTCACCAAGGGATCTCTGCAAACACTGGCTTCCCCATTCCCTGCTGCCATCAGTGGAAGCAGCTTGAGGCACTTCCCGGATGCAGATGCCAGCACCATGCTTTTTGTATATCCTGCAGGACCATGAGCCAAATAAACTTCTTTTCTTTATAAATACCCAGGTATTCCTTTAGAGCAACACAAAAGCACTAAGACAGATGGACTTTGTGTGTCAGGACCCTGAAGAGGAGGAAGGGTGGATGACAATTCTTAGCTCTGACATGTTTCACCATGGAAATTTTTCTCTCTTCATTTATTTATTCCAGTTCTTACCCACACTCAAGCCTCAGCTTAATTCCAATTCATCTTTCTTAACCTAACAATCATCTTTTTAGTGTATTTCAAGCTACTCATCAGATTCACTGATTGGGGAGAATGTTTGAAATAGTGACAGTGTCTTATAATTCTTTATATTTTCTTATACTTGGCATCATGTATCTACCTGGAATGTATTTTAAGTAGCCAACTAATAATTGTATTGCATATGGTAATTTTCAGCCTCTCATTCAGAAGGTTTTCTATATACCTACACATATTACATAATAGAATACTATATCTTGCAAGATACACAGCTATCTGTAGACAAGAGATCTATTTCTGTAGAGACAAGAGACAAGAAGAATCTTGGCTATCTTGTTTTCCAATCTTGTAATTGTGCCCAGAGTCTAAGTTCTGAGACTCAAGGACTTAAACAGAAACACAGATGAGTCAGCAACTGCCCTGATGGCAATTGTCCTGGAGAGAAAACATTGAACAACTGGGAATGACTTGTTCCTTCAGGGTCTTAAATATTTAGGGGGTAATCATCTCACTGGATGTCTCTAAATTATTTAAACTAAATTGGCTTGCCCTCTGGTCTGTTCTTTCCACAGGATTTGAAAGCCTGACTATTTCCTTCTCACAAGAGGGTAGGTTTATAGCTTAATCAAAATGACTTTTACCTAAGGCATTACACCTATTATAAACCACATCCATTACAGGGTCACTAAGGCAAGGAAAAGGGAGGGCTTGAGGAAGAAGTTCAGGCTGCTGGTGTAACTGGAAAGCAGGTTCTTTCTTCTTCCCTCTACACTTTTCCCTGAAGGATAGGAGGGAGCGTTTGGGACAATTCATCCTTTCCAGGGACATACTAGGAAGTCCATTTCCTTATAAGGTTACTATATGAACATGCTGGTACTTCACATCTACATATTTGATGTATCTGACAGCCAGGAATTGAGACTGCTTTTTTTCCTACATACATCTAGATCATTTCTTTCACAATACCCAAGACCTCCTTTATTTTGAGGAGAGAAAAAAATGAAGGGAATGGGACATGCTAGCTAACTTAAAACATTTGAGGGCTGAAATACTAGGGATTATATTTTTCTATGTGAAAGCTCCAAAAGTAGAATTGAAACCAAGGGGTTGGAAGTTGTAATTCGGCTGTTTTCACTTCTGCCTATTCTTTCTCCTAGGTTACATCTCCATGGACAGGTACAAAGGAATATAAGAAGCAGATAAAATTTTAATGACATTAAGCTTTGACTCTAGAACTCACTAGAAACATGGACTCTCCAGTCCCTCAAAATTTCTTCTGTTAAGGTTTCCAAGCTGGTATTTGCACTCATCTTAGATGGGCCAAATTACCCTATTTAAGGTGTACTTATCTCATTCTGTGGTATTTCTTTTTGTTTTACAGATGCAGTAGAAATAAACTGATGCTACAATTTTCTCTTTCATGAGGTTGAATTATCAGTCATTTGATCTTTTGTTACAGTAGTTACTGAAACCAATTCTCTCACCTTAGGTGGTTATGACCATTTTAATACTTCAACAATTAGATTGATTTTCTATTATTCCCAGACTGTGTACTGCCCCACCACCCATGGTGATTTGGACATAATATTTGCACATAAACCTTTGTCAGACAAATTAGGTGAAGTGAAATGAGGAGAAAACTGGCAGAAGGAAAGTTTTCTTGAGTCCTTAAAGCAGGAAGCAATTTATCCCTTAAATGAGATCTTCATTCTCTGGGAGTTCCCCATGGCCAACCTCATTACAAAATAAAACCATAAGCACATCATAAACCAGGTAAAATATCTCACTGTGATTCTTGGAAAGGTGCCAAAGTACAGAATCACAAAGGGAGCTTGGGGACCAGGATGAGAAATTTGGATCCACCTTGTTCTGTGGATGTATTTCTCCAAATTACAGTAGAAAAATGCCTACAGGAAGAGCTGCTTAGACAAAACTTTGTTTTATTTTAGGAGACATTCCTGTTCATTATTTTTTTTATTTCAGAATATTCCTGGGCTACAAATATTTCAGTTACCTGAATTGCTTTTGTACAGTTTGAAATTGTTTTTGTATGGTGAAAGTTAGAAGTATACCCATCACCCAGCTAGTGTGCACTATACACATTACATGTGAATTTACCCATCCTCTCCCCCCTCCTCCCATCTGCTGAATTTCCATTGAGTTTTACTACCATATGAGTGCACATGAATGTTGATTGTTTAGTTCCAATTTAATAGTCAGTACATGTGGTGTTTCCTTGTTTTTCTATTCTTGTGACACTTCACATAGAAGAATGGTCTCCAGTTCCATTCAGGTTGAAAGGCAGCAACTTTTTTTTCATGCCTGAGTAGTACTTTATGGTATACATAAACCACATTTTATTAATTCACTCATATATTGATGGACACTTGGGTTGCTTCTACATCTTTGTGATTGTGAATTGTGGGGTAATAAATATTTGAGTACAAGTATCTTTTTGATAAAATAACTTTTTTTCTCAATAATGGGATTGCAGGATCAAATGTTTGGTCTACTTTTAGTTTTTTGAGATATCTCCACACTACTTTCCACAGAGGTTGTACTAGTTTGCAGTCCCACCAACATTGTATAATAGTTCCTTTCTCTCTGCATACAAAGCAGAATCTGTTGTTTGGGGACTTTTTGATAAAAGGCATTCTCACTGGACTTAGGTAATATCTCATTTTGGTTTTCATTTGCATTTCCCTGATTAGAGACATTGAGCATTTCTTCATATGTTTACTGGCCATTAGTCTATCTTGTTTTGAAAAGTTTCTGTTCATATCTTTTGGCCACTTTTTAATGGAGTTGTTGTATTTTTTTCTTGCTGATTTACTTGAATTCTTTGCAGATTTTGGTTATTAACTCTTTATTGGAAGTATAGCATACAAATATTTTCTCCCATTCTGTAGATTGTCTGTTCACTCTATTGATTGTTTCCTTGGCTGTGCAGAAACTTTTTAATTTAATTAGGTCCCATTTATTTATTTTTGTTGTTGCTGTGATTGTCTTTGGGGTCTTCTTCATAAATTCATTGCCTAGGCCAATATCTAGAAGAGTTTTTCCAACATTTTTTTCTATAATTCTTACAGTTTCGTGCCTTAGGTTTAAGTCTGTTATTCATCTTGAATTAATTTTTGTGAGAGGTGATAGGTATGGATTCTGTTTCAGTCTTCTGCATGTGGCTATCCAATTTTACCAGCATAATTTATTGAATAGGGATTCTTTTCCCCAGTGTATGTTTTTGTTTACTTTGTCAAAGATCAGATGACAATGTGAGGATGGTTCTAGGATTTTATTGAGTTCTCTGTTCTGATCCATTGGTCTCTGTCTCTGTTCTTGTGCCAGTACCATGCTGTTTTTGTTACTATATCCTTGTAGTATAGCTTGAAGTCTAGTAAAGTGATGACTCCCAATTTGATTTTTTTTTTTTTTTTTGCTTAAGGTTGCTTTGGCTATACAGAGTCTTTTCTGTTTCCATACAAAGCATAGAATTATTTTTTGTAGATCTACAAAAATGACATTGGTATTTTGATGGAGGTTGCATTAAAACTGTAAATCACTATGGGTAGTATAGACATGTTAACAATGTTGATTCTGCCAATCAGTGAGCATAATATGGTTTTCCATTTGTTTATATCCTCCATGATTTCCTTCGTCAGTGTTTTGTAGTTCTCCCTGTAGAGGTCTTCCACTTCCTTGTTTAAATATATTCCTAGGTATTTTATATTCTTTGTTGTTATTGTTAAAAGTATTGAGTCTTTGATTTGATTCTCTGTTTGACTGTTGTTGGTTTATAGGAATAATACTGATTTGTGTACATCGATTTTGTACCCTGAGACTTTGCTGAATTTATTTATCAATTCTAAGAGTCTCTTGGAGGAATCTTTGGAGTTTTCTAGATATAATATCATATAATCAGCAAAGAGAGATAGTTTGACTTCTTCTTTCCTCCTTTGGATTCCCTTGATTTCCTTCTCTTGCCTGATTGTACTTCTAGCACTATGTTGAATAGAAGTGGTGACAGTGAGCAACCTTGTCTGGTTTCAGTCCTAAATGGGAATGCTTTCATTTTTTTCTCATTCAGTATGATGTTGGTTGTGGGTTTTTTGTCCATGGCTTTTGTAGTTTGAGGTATGTTCAATCTATTCCTATTTTTTTTAAGAATTCTTATCATAAAAAGGTGCTGAATTTTGTCAAATGCCTTTTCTGCATCTATTGAGAGGGTCATATGGTCTTTGTTTTTGCTTTTATTTATGTGGTAAATCACATCTATAGATTTGCATATGTTGAATCATCCTTGCATATCTGAGATGAAACATAGTTGGCCATGGTGGATTATTTTTTTCATATGTAGTTGAATTTGGTCTGCTAGGATTTTATTGAGAAGTTTTGCATCTAAGGGATATTGGCTGTATTTTTCTTTTTTTGTTGTGTCCTTTCCTGACTTTGGTATCAAGGTGATATTGGCTTCATAGAATGAGTTGTGGAGGATTCCTTCCTTCTCAATGTTATGCAATAATTCCTGCTGTGTAGGTACCTGTTCTTCTTTGTAGGTCTGGTAAAATGCAGCTATGAAACCATTTTGTTTGTCATTTCTTTGTTGTGAGTTTTTTTTTTTTGCTGATTCAACTTTGTTGCTTGATATTGGTCTATTCAGGAGTTCTACTGCTTCGTGATTGAGCCTTGGGTGGTTGTGTGTTTCCAAGAATTTCTCCATTTCCTCAATGTTTTCAAGTTTATGTTATGGAGATTTTTATAGTATTCAGAGATAATATTTTTTATTTCCATGGTATCAGTTCTAATGTCTCTGTTGTCATTTCTGATTGAGATTATTAGGGTCCTTTCTTTTCTTTTTTCTGGTTAATCTAGTAAGCAACCTTTCAATTTTGTTTATCTTTTCACAAAACAAGCTTTGTGTGTCCTTAATCTTCTGTATAATGCTTTTTTATCAATTTCATTTAGTTCTTCTCTGGTGTTAGTCATTTCCTTTCTTCTGCTGGTTTTGGGATTGTTTTGCTCATCCTTTTCCAGTTCCTTTAGATGATTTATTAGATTGTTGATTTGTCATCTTTCTGTTTTTGGATGTAGGACTATAAACCTGTAACTTTTCCTCTTAGGACTGCTTTTCCTGAATCCCACAGATTTTGATAATTTGTGTCTCTGTTTTCATTTAGTTCAAAGAATCTTTTGATTTCCATCCTAGTTTTCTCCTTAACCCAGCAGAAGCTTGTTTAGTTTAGTTTCCATGATTGTGGGTAGAGATGAAGGTGTGCCTCTTGTTAGATTAACAAGAAGCAGAAAAGAAAGGACTCTAATAAGCTCAATCATCTAAAGGCCTTACTCAAGCCTGTGGCTTCACAATAGGCAGCCCTTTCTGTCAGGTGCTGATGACAGTCACTCCACAGTGACATTCTGGTTTGGGGTATTTGTGAAGTGCACATTCCGACTGGGTTTTAGAAGAAACCTATAGCCATGACAAAGAGGGGTCGGGTTCTAGCTCTAGTGTTTTCTGTTCAATAACAATTCACAGAATCAAAATTTGAAATATTCTGATTGTGCCTTGATTCCTAGAGCATGGCAGAGCCCCAGCTTGAGATGGTGCTGAAGTCACCGTGAGCCCTGGGCATAATCAGACTTGTCAAGAGACCCAGCTGGCTCCTGAGGGTCCATTCACATGGGCACCCAAGGAGCTTCGGTGGGAGGTCAGAGGGTGTGAGTTATTACAGGAAGACAACGTTGGAATCTGGTACTTTCTTAATTACCCTCACAGGTAGTGGAGCACAGAGAGGCTTGAGTTCCCCAGAAGCTGGGGCAGGATCCACCAGGCAGAGCGGACAAATGGTAGCAGGCACGAGGCAAAGGGGAAATGTACGCTAAATACCACCAGAGCTAACCTCAGAAGGGAAGAAGAGTCTCAGGTAAACAAATCCAAAGTGAAGGGAGTTAAGAGAAGTTAAATACAGCATGGAATGAAAGTGTGCTCAACATCGTTAGGGAGACACACAGTGAGATACCACCACGCAGACAACAGGATGGCAAACATTAACAGTTAGCAGTTCCAAGAGCTATTGAGGTTGTGGAGTAACTGGAACTCTCACACACTACTGATGTCAACTGGTACAAGCACTTTGGAAATTTCCTTGGCAGTATTATCATCACGTGCATATACCTCCTGATCCCACAGCCCCATCCCTACGTAACAAAGTAAGTGCGCATTCCAGTTTCCAGTCGAAGGAGCGTGGGAGTCATCACTCTGCCCTAACGATAAGCCAAAGCTGAACTAAAAAAAACCAACAACTCTTCCTAGATCTGGCAGAGAAGTGAGGTGACAGGGCAAAGTGTTGCCCCCAAACTAGAGACAGACAGACAGCAAATACAGAGATCACAAGTTACCAGGACAGACCAAAGAGCAGCAACCTCCTCAGGAACCAGGACCAGGGCAGGAAAACCCAGCCTGCAGCTGACACACTGCTGGAGGCTCCGTGTGGACGAGCCTGAGAGTTAAACACCCCAAGGAGGCCCAGTCAGACGGGACCCCACACTTTCGTGAGCTTTACCTCTAGGAGCCCAGCCAGGTTCTTACCGGGACTATTGGAGAGAAATCCTCCTGGCGCCTCCCACAGGGGGCTACGAAATAAGCCAGAGCCCTCTGTTCTTCTTAACAAGGCCCCCCCATGAGAAACTATTTAACAGGGCCTGACCCACTGGGCTTTACCAGAGGCTCAGTGTCGCAGGGGAAGAGGAATTCCCAATTCCAGCCCACTCTTTCCATCCCGTTCCACTTAACGGGGTAGGGGAGGAGACTGAGGAGCACATGGGAAGGTCACAGCTCAGGGCACAGGCTCCCCAAGAGACTGAGACCTGCTGTGGGACTGAACAATTACCTCCCCTCCCCCAGAACTGTATGGTAACACCACTAAAGGCCCATTTAATGGGGTCCCCTTTACCCGGGACATCATGTCTAGCTTTCAGCAACATCTATGAGGCATACTGAAAGGCGAAAGTAAAATAAAATAAAACCACAGTTCAAAAGACAGATGACGCATCAGATCCAGATTCAGATATGGCAGGAGCGCTGGAGCTGTCAGACTGGAAACTTAAAGCTACTAGGATGAACATGCTAAGGGGTCTGATGCGAAAGCCAACAGCGTGCAGGAACAGATGTGTAATGTAAGAAAGATGGGACTTCTAGAAAAAACAAGAAAGCAATGCTAGAGATCAGAAACAGAGTAACCGAAATGAAGGATGCCTTTGACGGGCTCATTCCTAGACTGGACACAGATGAGGAAGAATCTCTGGCCTTGAGGACTCACCAGCAGACACTTCCAAGCCTCAGAAGGAAGAGGAAGGACTGAAAGAAACAGGACAGAATATCCAAGAACCGCAGCTCATCTATGAAAGGTGTAGCACACATATAATGGGAACGCAAGAAAGAGAAGACAGACAGAAAGGAACAGAAGTGCTGGAAGCAATAATGACTGAGAATTTCCAAAATTAATGTCAGACACCAAACCAGAGATCCAGGAAGCTCAGGGAACACCAAGCAGGATAATTGTTAAGAAAAAGAAAACAAAAAGCAAAAAAACCCCACACAGATACATACCTGCAGATGTATCATATTGAAAATACAGAAAATCAAAGACAAAGAAAAAATCTTGAAAGAAGCCAGGGTAGGGGGTATCCCTTATCAATAGCGGAACAACGATAGGAATTATGTCAGATTCTCCTCAGAAACCACGCAAAGAAGAAGAGGGTGGAGTGAAATATCGGATGTGTTGAGAGAAAATAGCCACCAATCTAGAACTCTATTCTCTGCACAATCACTCCTAAAAAGTTGAAGAAGAAATAAAGACTTTCTCAGACAAACAAAAATCAAGGGAATTTGTTGCCAGTAGACCTGGCCAGCAAGAAATGTTAATAGAAATTCCTCAGAGAGAAGGAACATGA
>CAUYSK010124620.1:0-16845 GCA_963575035.1 Avahi laniger | reverse complement strand
CCTGTAGTCCCAGCTACTTGGGAGGCTGAGACAGTAGGATTGCCTGAGCCCAGGAGTTTGAGGTTGCTGTGAGCTAGGCTGACGCCACGGCACTCGCCCCAGGCAAGAGAGTGAGACTCTGTCTCAAAAAAAAAAAAAAATACACTGTAAAAATTGTATTTTTGTTTTTTTAATTAAGAAGTAGATCTTCTAAACCCAAATTTATGATCTTTGATAATGAAATACTTTGATGTAGCAAATGGCTACATTTATAGATAAACATATAATTGTTAGAATGTATTAAAGTCTATTTTTGTTGTGTTTGGGTGAGAGAAAATACAAATATTTTCTTAAGAGCTTTTGTTCACAGTGATAATGCAAGTAAATATATCCCCCAATAAGTAACCTTCTTAAAGTTGAGTTAAAAGTGACATTTTCAAACTGCCCAAACTTCGATCTAAATGCTTTTAAGTGAAAATGCTGAGATAGTGGCAGTCAAATTCTATATGTTGGAAAAAATATTTTACCTGTAATCAGCATCACAGCAGAATAACAACAAAATACTAAGAGATAAGTATTTTAGTAAAAAAAAAAAGAAAAACCAAATCAAACCAAAACTCTCTAGATACATAAAGATAATGACTTGTTTTTCCTTTCATTGTTCTATCTACCACAGTGTAACTTTATCCTGAAGTCACATGCTTCAAATAACTATTGGGCAGATCAGAATTTTCAGACTCATTTTTCAGCTCAGATGACCTTTTCATTTTTCTTTCAGAGTTTGCTTTTTTATATTTCTTAGTAAACTGGCATACTCTAAAATAGGTGATTAACAAGCTTATTTCAAAGATTTTAATGTTTCCACTTCTAAGTTAAATGAGAAATTTATGTGCGATATACCTATAATCCATTATCAAAATTATAGTTTTGAAATTAACATAATAATATTACTAGCTGAAGAAAAGCTGAATTTAACCTTCTTTTTCCTTTTTAAGAAATGATCCTGGCATCTTCTCTGTAAAATTGATCTGGCATGGAACTTGAAGGTTCAAATGAAATAGATTTTGGCATTTTTCAGCTATTTCTCCAGATTAGAAATTGTTGGTAATTTGAGAAACTAGATGTTCACTCTGTCAAATGATGATGAATGTTTTGAGTAATAACATTTTATGTCTTCTGTGTTGCTCCCTAAAGATTATTTGTTTGTACCTTCCTTTAGCTACTCTTGATGGTTTGGAATCTGTTGTTGTCAGCAAAACAACAAAAAAAGGAGTATGTTTAGAGACATTTTTAGTCTTTACTGTAAGTCACATGTTGCATTAATGTAGTACTCTATACTGTCCACAATGCATTTTGTACAAGCAGTGCAGTTGGAGAAGACATTGCTACTTTAACTTTGATACTTACTGCTATTTGGCCTAAAAGATAAAATGAATAAAATAAAAATGGGAGAAACTATGAGCAAATCAGACTTCATAATGCACTCTAGTATAATACAAACAAAGATTGGTAAAGCAACTGTTAATAACTTTTAGTTCTGGAGTCAGATATATATCACTATGCTGTTGTCACTTGAACAGGTATTTATTTCTTCATATTATAAACCACTTCCCTACTCTGAGCCAAATTCACTGGGAATGAGTTAGAAATAAAATGATTTGAGGCATTACAATATGGGTATCATAATATTTAATGAAGATTCTATTTATGGGGCTGTATATAAATAAAAATTAAAACAGAATAAAAATATAATGTTTCAAAATACAAGGGATAAGATAAGCCAAACTATTCAAGAAACAAATTCCTCTTGACTCTTTAGTGAGTCAGAAATAATTTGAAATCACAATGAACTGATACTACATGTACTGTTAGTCTTTGTGCAAATGAGTTTAATATCAAAGTAATCTTTTTTCATGTATACTGCTTTATAAAATTAATGTGTATAGATATCACACTGGTAGAATTATGAAATTACTGTATATGAGCTGAATAAGAAGTCAATTATATTTGCTAATCCTTATTAATCACAGGTCTCATAAATGAAATATAAAGAGCAATCAGTTCTTAATTCAGAAAATTCAATTAAAATCTATTACAGTTATAAGCTGTTACTTTATAAAATGTAGCAAAATTTCATTTTGGAAATCTTGAACAAATAAAACAAACATGTATGGAAGACATATATATGAAAGGAGGTAAGTTCTTTATTCAGTCTAAATGATGTAAACACCGTAACAGTAAAAACATTTTCCTGTCCACTGTTGAACTTATATCACCTAGACTGTATCTTTCAGAAGCTGTTCAAAATATATGAATTGAATGAAAGTTGTTTTAGAAATTTCTCTTCTTATTTTTCAAAGCCATTAAGAATAGCATATATTTGGAATTACTGAACAGTAATGAACAGCAACATGTTCCATTTCTAGGTTTTTAAAATTTCACATGGAGTAAGAACATTCACAATGTGTCTAAAACTTTCCAATAATTAAAATCATTTAAGCTATTTTATCTAACTATGAAATTTTGAATAACTTTCTGACCTGAAGCAGAATATTAAAGCACCAAAATAAATAAATAAATAAATCATGTTCAATGCATTTATTTTTCTTTCTAGGCAAATATAATATATTAATACATACGGTAACTTAGTTACCATGATCTGGCTAAAGTTAATTAATTCTCTGTAAATTGGCTTAATTATATAGTTAGTTTCTAAATAATATAACAAGTATTTCCACTGTTTATCAAATGTGCAAATTATAATTATTACAGAAGTTGGTGTTACTTTATGAGGTTTAAAACTAAAGTTTGAAGATAAATAGTGTATTTTTTAAATATTTAGATAAATTTTAAATGGATAAGAGAGTGGATTTTTATCAGCCATGTCATATTTATTTATTCATTCAACAAACATTTACTCAATAGATACTATGTGCAGGTCCAGAATGAATGTATAAAAAAAATAAAACAATGCTTATCAGATAACATATTTGACAGTAACTGAAGAGGTTTGATATTTTATAATGGATATCAACTCGGTAATGGATTTTTGTATATGTGATTCAAGTTGTGGTTGACTTTTACAAAGTGTTATAGTAACACATACAGTTGTAAAGATGGAGACACGTTCTCCAAAGCCTTGTCTGGAGCTATCAGATTTGCAGGCTTTTTGTTAAAATTGAACAAAATAACATGAAGATCTTGAGTTTAAGCTGGTAAAGAAGCAGTAAGAAGGTTTCTTCCTTTTTTTTTAAATGTTAGTGTAACTAAAAGCAGATCAGCCCTTATTTCATAAACAATAAAAAAATTATCTTTCTTCATTGACTCATTAATTGAAACAAGTATACTGTACTAATGTAAGATGTCAATAATAAGAGAAATTGGGCATGAGGTGTATGGGAACACTTTGTATGATCTGCTTAGTTTTTCTGTAAGTGTAGAACTATTCTAAAAAATATGTGACATTAGTCCAACACTCAAATGGGAACTTTATGATGATCAGGTGACATATGGAATATTGTATGTTCTCCAACTTTGTTCTCTTTCAGGTTTGTTTTGCAATTCTTCTTTACTTGCACATAAATTTCCTTTTTAATTTATGCAAACATGTTACTGGCATTTATACTGGCATTGTCCTGAATAAATAGATCAATTTGGAGTGACTCGATATCTTAATAATGAGTTTTTCCATATATAAATATTTATATGTTTCTATTTATTTAGGACTTCTAAAATTTCTTTCAGTAACATTTTATACTTTTCTCTGCATGAATCTCCCACCTCTCTTTCATTAAATGTATTCCTAATCGTTTTATTTTTTGCAGCTATTGTCAATGATATCAAACTCATTGATTTCCTTATTGACATTAGTAGTTTTTTTTAGAATATATGTGGTTTCTGCATTCATTCTTATGACACTTGTACATAATGCCACTCTTACTTTTTCCTTATCAAACTTATAATTTTATTTATTATCTTTGCTTTTTCATACTTTGAAGAATATTCAGTAAAATGTTAAATAGCAGTTGAGACAGTGGGCATCTTAATCTTATCCTTTACCTCAGAGGGAAAGCTTTTGATGATTTTCTGTTCAATTTATCACGATAGTTGCTATAACTATTTTATAAGATCCTTCATTAGGCAACAAAGATCTCATTTCCTCATAGTTTAATATGAGTTATGATTTGTATCATGAGTAGATACAGAATTTGTTCAAATACATTTTCTACCTCTTAAAACAAACATGATTTTTTCTATTGTATTCTATTTGATTGTTCATACATTTCATATATTTATTTCTTATGCATTGATATACCAAATTATGATTTCTGCAATAAATTTCTCTTGGTCATGGTATATACCATATATAATATGTATTTATATACATATATAACTATTTTGTTTATACTATAAATATTTTGTTTAGGATTTTCAGAAATATATTCTTTAAAGAGATTGCTGTACAGTTTTCCTTTACTCTGATGTCCTTATTAAGTTTTATTATCAAGATTATGGTTGGTATCATATATTAGAAAATGAATTAGACAGTCTTTCTACTTTTTCTATCCTATAGAAGAATTATATAGGTTTTATATCTCCCCAAATTTAATAGTATTCACTGATGGAACCATCTATGCCTGAAATACTTTTTTTGTGGGATATTTTTAAATTATGGATTGAATTTATTAATGAATGTAGAAATACTCAGCCATTCTGTTTTCCCTAGAGTCAATTTTGATAATTTGTGCTTTAAGGTCCTTGCCCATTTAATCTAAATTTTCAAATACAATGTTATAAAGTACTTCATAGTATGTTAACTGTTTTTAATATCTTTATTGTTTGTAAAAATGTGCTCTTTTTTTATTCCCCATGTTAATTATTTTATTTTCATTCCTTTTTTGGTCAGTCTTAATAAAGTCTTATTAATATTATCAATATTTTTTAAATAACTTCATTTAGTTGGTTGTTAAATATTTGTTCTCAATTCCACTAAGTTTTGGTCTTATATTTGGTCTTCTCCTTTCGTTGACTCTTATTTGATTTTTTTCTAGCTTATTAAGATGTAAGTGTTGATTTTCACCTGTTTTCTAATATATCAATTAATATTATAAACTTTCTCGAAACACAGCTTTAGCTGTATCTCACAATTTTTATCATTATATACTTTGTTAATTTTTAATACATTTTCTGAATTTTATTGCTTATTTAACTTCTATGTAATTTGGTAACATGTAGCTTAAAAGATGGAATATTTTTAGTTTTTATTTTTAAAATTGTCTTTAGCATAATTTCCCTATGATCAGAAAACATAATTTTCATCATTTCTAAATTTAAAATTTGGCGAGACTGATTTGCAGTATCTGCACATGGCAAATATGCATGACTTACCTATGTAGTGGAAAATACTGCTTACCCAGGTGATACAGTAGGTGTTTTTAATATATATCGTTAGGTCAAAACAGGTAATTGTGCTACTCAAACCTTCAATAGTATTGGTAATATTTATTTCCTGTCTTTTCTATTAATCACTGAAAAGATTGTTACAATTTCCCAACATTCTTTTAAATTCATTCATTTTTGCCTAATATGTTTTCAGGTAACTTATATATATATATATATTTATATATATACACACACAGACACATACACACATACACGCACACACATTTTCTCCTTGGTAAGAAGTCACCTTTATCATTCTGAATATAATTTTCATTATTTTTTAAACATAGAATCATGTCTTAAAATATTGCTCCTGCCACATTTGCTCTCTTATTTCTTTTAGGGACTCCAGTTACATACATCAGGGATCTGCAAGCTTTTTTCTATAAAGGGCCAGGTAAAGGTAATATAGACTTTGCAGACTTTGTAAAATCTCTGTCACATATTCCTTTTTAATCCTTTAAAATTGTTTAAGGATAATTCTTTAATCACTCCATATGTCCAAAAGAAATAAATCTGACAAATGTTAAAATTGCATTAACTTCTAACTGGTGGCTATCAAAAGCGTTTGGTGGAGGGAACAAGTAAGGATAACCACTTGGTTTACCAAACATGTGCCCTGAGGGTACTGCTTGAGACTTGAGAGACTCCTTTTTTTTTATTTCAGCATATTATGGGGGTACAGATGTTTAGGTTACATATATTGCCCTTGCCCCCCGCCAAGTCCAAGATATAGCACCTCTTGTATACTCCTGGATAGAGCTGGAACGCATTCTACTAAGTGAGGTATCCCAAGAATGGAAAGACAAGCACCACATGTACTCACCATCAAATTGGTATTACCTGATCAACACATAAGTGCACATATAAGAATAACATCTATGGGATGTTGGGCAGGGGGGAGGGGGAGGAGGGAGAAGGGACGGGTATATACATACACATATTTGAGAGACTCCTTTTTAAAAATCATCCATTCAAGGAGATACATTTTCTAATTTACTAAAGCTTGATGTAGCCAATGTATCAGCTAGGGGAAAAGTTCTAAGTGTTTTAAGACAAAACGAAGTGAGGGTCATTACTGCATAGCTGTTCTTAGATTTAAAGAATGTATCAGGGTGTCAAGGCTATAACATACTTAATTGTACATAGTATTGAGTGCAGGAGATAACCAACCAAAGAGAGTTTTACTATAGAACCTCACTTCTTAAACGTGAAGTTTAAATATTTCCCTAAATCTTAAACCAAATTTAACATAGACCTTATACTTCTTGCCAGCCAAAACTTTATACTCAAATCATTTCCATACTTGCCTCCATCTCCAAATTCTGAGGCTAAAATAGTTTAATCTATAAAAGTCTCTTCTATAAAGTTTCATTAGCTTTTAAAGTTCCAATATTTTTATCTCTGTCTTGATTCTGCATTGTGTTTTATGTCCTTTTTTTCTTCTTCAAAGGAATTGCTTGCTGTGGTGGTCTGCTGATAACAGTAGCTATTAATACTTTACCCAGATACCTGGGTCACCTCTATTCCACTTGGTTGTCAATATGTTGGATTGTTTTAAAAGGGTGTAACATAATTTACATAGTGATGGTAATCACTCTTGAGAGCAGGAGTTATTTAAAAGACTTGAAATATGGAGAAGAATATCAGTTAGCCTCTATATAGTAAAGCACACCAAAGCAAATAATCATCCAAAGCTGCTTAAGTATTCAGAATTTTTTGCAATATTATATATTTTACATTCAGTCACTTGTGCCTATATAACTTCTAAAGCTACACTTTGGCAAAATTGCTCACATGAGGAAACTTTATCAGTAAAAAAGTAAGTGTAGAAAATTTATAATTGCAAGGAAGTTTCTTTTAATCAAAGTAGCTCTTTAATCTGCAGAAGCAAACATAATTTGCCTGAGGTTCTAATAGAGTTGAGTCAGACTCATATACTTAAATGAAGGCATTGATTAAATAGATGTTCATATGAATAGCAGGAGAGTTCCATTCCAGACAACCTTGCAAGTTGTGCTGGCATCCTGTTAATGAAGTAGAACTCCAGCTGGTATCTGCTTGATTCGGCTGTGACTAATTATCTTTCTCAATAGTATTAAAATATTGAATGCAGATTCATTAATAATGACACTAAAAGTCTAACTTTGGCATTAAATCCAAATAATGACACTCACAACCCCCTAAGAATCATGGTAATCATCCTTACAACGAAAGAACAAAAAAGCTAATTGCATACACAAAGGCATGAGATAGATGTTTCCTTGTTTCTTCTAGAGAGTTCCAGGCACAGTATTTGATACACACACACACACACACACACACACACACACACACACACACACGGGAAGACCTTGACTTTTAATATGCTGATCCCTTTACAAAGTAGTGCTTTTTACAACAACTATTCATTGTGAAGTCTGAAGAAAATAGTGTATGTGTGCGTGTGCGTGTGTGTGTGTGTGTGTGTGTGTGTGTGTTTTGAGGTTGGAGGTCTGACAGAGGGGACTAAGATACCATGTACACCTTGTTTAAGGATTTAGATATCATTTTATCATTGTATAAAAATTCTGATAATGTCAAAGTTGGTAAAGAAGTATGTTTTACAAAACCACACACTTCACCTAAACTAGAATTGATTGTTGCCTTAAGACTATTTTATTTCATTCTACTTAGTACAGAAATACATCAGTTTTGAAGATGGGTGAGTATGTTCTCAGAAAACTGTTTCTTTGGGTGTTACTTTAAAAAGACAATTACAAAAATTGAATATCACAATATTTCAAAATTTGCTTTATTAATCCATCTTATTTTAATCAGATTAAATAATAAAAAATTAGATAATAAAATATTTCAAATAATGTAAATAATAGATGTCACTTGATAAATACTGAGATTAGCTTTCTTAACTATGGAGAATACCAGAAAAGGGGATATGTAGAGTTCTGAAATTTAGAATAATTTCAAAATTTAAATTGTATATTTTTGCGGGGAGTTGTCATCACTTATTCTCCTTTTCGTTTGGGTAAGACTATATGCAAAGCAATGACAGCAGCAAGCACAATGAGGTGGTGTTCATCCTCAGTGCTAACAAGAGCTGCTGCTAAATAGCAGGTGAGAAGACCCTGAAATGCTAGGATGAGGTTGTTGCATGAGCCCCACAGCAGCAAACCTGAATACAGAAGTATGTCCAATTCCCCTTTTCCCTGGCCACATTACAAATTTCATGGCCTTCAGTATGGTTGAAGTAAAGTGAAAGATGAGGATAGAAAAATTATTTTCCACATTGAATATAGGTTTTTTCCTAATTATACAAAGAATATGTGTTCCCTTAAAAAATAAAAAGTTATATATAAGCTTTGAAGAGAGAAAATAACAATGGCATGAATTCACCTGGAGATAACTAACATTGTTATTCAGATTATCTTCCCTTCATGTATTTTATGGACATGATGGACACACATTTATACTAGTTTATAAACAGGATTGTAAAAGATATTTAAAAATAATTTTACTTTAAAAATATAACTACTTTAGTCTTTTTTTCGCCTTCCTCCTCTTCTATTCTCTTCCTTTCTCCTGTTCTCCTCACTCTGCTCCAGTGGCTTTAGCAATCTAGTAGGTATTCTTCAATAAGTCCTGCCATGATCACATAATTTAAGACACACACTGTTTATTTTTATATTTGGTGCTGTTTGTTTTACAAAAATGGGGTTCTATTATATTCAATTACTTTCTTTTTGCTTTTCTTGTTTACCGATACATCCAGAAAAACCCTCCAACATAAGAATTATAGATTTAACTCATGTTTTTCAAGTATGTTGGATCTATTCCCTGGATATCTCCAGTCTCTCAATATGTCTTTTTTTTTAATATTCAGTCCATTTGATAGTCTATGCTACATTTTATGTAATTTTCTGTCTTCAGGTTCATTGATTTTTGTATTTACTTGTAATTTACATTTCCAGTTTGTATTTAAAGAAATCTTTTTTTTTTTCTTATAGGAGTGTTATCTGTTTTTTAAAACATCATTGTTTTTTATTCTTCATGTTTTGTTTTCCTTTTAATAGCTTAAAAAATACCATCTTTTGTTATTTAAATATTTTTATTTTATAGTTTTGTTCACGTTGCTTTTGTTGTGAACTAAGTTCTTGGGTGTGCCAATTCTTCTGTTCTTTGAATCTTCTTTCTCTCATTTATGGTGGTTTGTTTCCCTGAGTACTTAATAATTTTAATTATAAATTCATTTTAAGCATAAATTAGTTTTCTACCCCATGAAATTTTCACATAGAATATTGCTGAATTTTCTCCCCACAGAAATTGTTGTGTTGGCATCCATGTATAAATACACCACTTTCTGGTCATCTCTCTGAGTCAATGGATAGAGTGATTTTGTCTTCCTTTCCTTGGACTTGTAGTTGCAGAGCCTTTTCTCATATCCTTGTATGGTGTTAAAACCTAAACTAAACCTTTACATGTTACAAGGTTCAACTTAATCTCCAAGGCTGCTGTAATATCAGTTCACCTGTTTACTGCTTTTGCTTTGAGCTTTTACTTTGTATCTGACACCTGGGCATTTGTTTCTTTCTTATACATTAAGCCTTAAATATTTTTAAAAAGTAGAGAAGGAATTATACATTTTCTAGTATTTCTAGTATTACCATGAGAGTGCTTGGTGCTAGCTTCATTCGTCATTTTGCTGGAACTGGAAGTCCCTTGCTCTTTTGAATAACTGTTCAACATTTTGCAGTAAGAAGTGTATTTATCATTCACATTGTGATTGGCATTTACTTTTTTCCAGTTTTCCCCCTACTAAAAATATATCCCCAATTAACACATCTTTGCATATAACTTTTGCAATAATGTTTTTCTCTTTGGAATAATTTCACTGAAATGGTACTGTTCTGTTAAATGTTAGTATCATTTTTAAATTTTGATAGAATAATAACTTACTGAATTTTAAATAAGGCTATAATAATTTATATTTACCCTAGTGATACATGGTAAGTGCTGACATAAATATCACAATTCTTTAGGTCCTCAATGTAGGTAATTTATGCCATTCCTTTTTTTTTATAGAAAAGAATTATAAAAATAATGAAATGAAAAAGAAAGCACATGATAATAAATCTATGAACTTTGTGTCTTACAAACCGGGAAAGTGGAGATTAAAAGCTCCATCATTTGGACTCTGAGAAGAGATGATAAATCCTCCCAAGTAAAACAAACTCCACACATGGGGTCATTCAGGTGCTTGGTATGAATCCTCAGGGAGCCATAACCTGGGATCACAGCTGCCTGGAGACATCAGTATGGTAATTAGGACATGCTCATGAAATCAGATAGAATAACTGCTTCCTTGGAATTTGATAAATGCTACCTCTTAAAATGTATAGTGGCAAAGTCATCTCAGGGAGGCTTGAGTTCACATGCTTCCAGCACTGTTGACTGGAAAGGGTTCTCTAAAACCAGCCTGATTTTTCTGTTAAAATTGACTTCTATTTCTGACATGTACAATATGACAAATATCTCCCAAACTCTGTGGCCATGTCTGCTGCGTTCACAATCTTTCTACATGAACTGAAAGCAAGTTATTTTAGATGCAAATGATCAACTCTGATAACTGTCTGATTTTATCCCATTAGAATACAGTTCTCTTATTTTCTTTTAAACAGTAGAAATGAGGATATTCTGATTCAATAAATTATAACTAATGTTAAATAATATTAATCAAATATTATCAATTCAGAACTTATTTTACTTCAAGCAGAGCTGTTTTGAATTTTTTGTATTGATACTATTTGTGGAGAAAAATTGGCTGAATATATGACTGATATAAAGGTTGTAGAGGGAATATTTGAGACTGGACGAACAAATAATTTTCAAGGACACCAAACCCAAATTTTGTAGAAAATGTTGATGTAGTAACAAGAACCCTTCAACATTTATATATTTTAAATAGATCCAAAATCATTACTAAAATACTAGAATTTTGCTTGTATATATACTTGACAGTTGAAAAAATATCTTCTTTTTTTTTTTTATTATTATTCCAAGGTATTGTGAGGGTACAAACATTCTAGTTACACTTTATGTCTTTGCCTTCCCCAAATGCAGGTTAAAGGTGTGCCCTTCCCTCCCTTTAGTTTAAAAATGCAAATATTTGTTATGCAATATTGAATTTTCATCAAGTAATTCTAATCATTAAAATTGCTGAGCATCAGATCATGAGAGATGAATTTTGGCTTGTGTTTGAATGCTGCGCTTATAACCTAACAGAGTTCTTGTAAAATCAAAACTTCATATGAGTGGGGCTGCTTACTTTCCAGTAAAGTTGAATTTATCTCATTTTTCACTCTATGGAAAGGAAAGAGTGTCATTGAATGTTATAGTTTTGTGGGAGTTAACCCTCTGTAAGTTTCCCTTAAATATCTGTCAAGGTCCAAGTAAAAAGTCAGGCCTCCATATATAAATTCCCTGATTAACACAGCAGCAGATACACTCTTTGTCCACTATATTTCTATAACAATTATTTTGTTATAATTCTCAGATCGTATTTTATGGATTGTCTTAGATTATGGTTCTTCATGTAAACTCCTTGGAAGAGGAGACTCTCTTAAATGGTTTGTTATCCTCACTCTACCCAGTGTATCAGCAAGGGTTTTTCACATAGTACAAAATGACATATATCAATTGCAGTTATACCAGTGGTGATTTTCAGGGTGTGGGCAATGTGGATAGAGTTATGATATATTTATGAAATAACATGACTAAAACAAGAAACCCCAGAGCAACTGTCTCAATGCCTATACTTTCTCATATTTTTGGAAGTCATCTCCTGCTTTGGCATCACCACTTTGGTAACAGCAACATTAATATTTATTATCTGCTACATGATAAATACTCTGTAAAATACTTTACATGTATTATCTCCTGTAATCTTCAAAAGAAATCCTATTGGGTAAAAACTATTATTATGATCATTCCCCAATCTTATAGTTGAAGAAACTGGGGTTTAAAATGATTAAATATCTTATTTAAGTTCATACAGCTTCTAAGTAATGAAGGCAGAATTTGAATCTAGGTATTCCGAATTTACAGTCCAGACTCATAAACAGTAGTTGATGATATAACTTCACCACTTCTTCATCCTCTTTAAGACTCTCTTGCAATCCCAGCATCAAAGAGATGTGAAAGCCAGTTGTAAATCAAACTTTAATAATATTAATAAGAAATAGTATTAATAAGTATTAATAATTTATTCTTTTTAATAAATAATTAATAAGAATTAGGATTGCCCAGATTATCTGACCCGTCTTCAAATATAATAAAGTCACAGCTTTATTACATTGAATCAAACCTTTATTATCTATACTTACTATGTCACTGTTATTGGTTAAGTAATATATAAGAAAATAAATACTATGGAGAAAAATAAAGAAAGGAAGAGAGGGAGGAAGAGTGGGAAGCAAATGTGATTCAATTTTAAATAGGGTGGAAAGTACTTCCTAGTTAAGCAAATATCAAAAACAGAGAGAGAGAGAGATCTGTATTCTTATCCATGTCATTCATTGAGACACTAGTTATTGAATATTTAATATTTGCTTGTTGCTGTGCTAAGCTCTGGAAATACCATGATCAACAAACACCAATGTGATTAGGGATCATAGAGGTTACTAAAATCAATCTAATTGTTATAAATGAAGGTAAAATTAAAATTCTGACCAGCATTTCGAGAGGACAGTGTGACGGCTATGAGGATTTGTGACAGAGACCTTGATGAAGCTCTTTGGCAATGTGGAAGTAAGGGAAGCAAGGACAAGTTGTGCTATAGTTTAGGGAAAGCTACTCTGAGGAAGAGGTACTTGAGTTGAGATCTGAAGATAAGTAGAACAAAATTAAGTAAAGAGGGGTGCAGGAGGTATGTATGCATAGCACACAGAGGTCAGAAAAGTATCCTCAGTGAAAGAACAAACTGTGTGTGCAAACAGCCTGCTGCTGGGGCAGAACAACTTCATTGAAAGACCACGTGGTGGTTATGAAGGTCAGTGTGGCTGAAGCCAGGGTCTAAGGCAGGGTAAGTGGCATAAGATACAAGAGGTGAAACGTCGCCAAGGCAGGCAGGGCAATTAACTTATTACCACCTAATTGTGCAGCACCTTTTCATTTTCAAATGTATTTTCTCATTGTGTTCTCATATTTTTCATGAAGGAAAATAGAAAGAAATGCCATAATGAACTGATTTATTAGAAATTTAAGTGATTGTCCAAATTCTACAAATAAAGAAACAGGATTGAATTCCAAGCTTAGGCATTTTCTCTGAGGCCAAGCTAAAGATGGAGTTTGATTGCATATCTTGTAGTTTTTCCCTTTTATCATGGATAATAATAGTGTATTGTGCATCTAAATCCACAACAGATATACAAAGTAATTTGATCTTTGAACTGATAAGATTTCCTCCCTTGGTCTTTTTGGCTAGTTCTACTAACTTGATGATAAACTCTTAAGAGTAGAAATTATAGCACATTCATATTCATTTATTCAAAATGAAATTCTTCAGAATATTTGGTTTTTAAATTTTTATTTTAACTTATTTTGTTGATTTTACAACATTTTATATTGTTTTAAATCTTCTAAGACTCAAGAACCATGATTCCATATGGTCTGTATTTCTGAAACTGTCTCTACGTATTAAGGAATGTATATATGTCATTGATGTTGCCCTCAAACTGCCCTACGAAATTTATTAATTTATGAAATATCTTTAAGAATGATAAAAATGTTTGGAGACGTTCTATAAAAGGATATATAGTCATATCTCACTTTTAATATTTCAATTATTATGGGTATATAATGTTAATAGTATATATATTTATAGGGCACATGTGATGTTTTGATGCAGGCATACAATGTAGAAAAGTCAAATATGAGTAATTGGGATACCATCACATCAAGCATTTATCATTTCTTTTTATCAGAAACATTGCAATTCTACTCTTTTAGTTATTTTAAAGTATACCATAACTTATTGGTGACTATAGTCATTTTGTTGTTATCACATATTGTTCATTCTAACTAACTAACTTTGCTTTTGCTCCCATTAACCATTCCCACTTTATCCCCCTTTCTTGCTATCCTTCCCAGCCTCTGATAACCATCATTCTATTCCCTGTCTTCATGAGACCAATTATTTTAATATGGATCTCCCTCCCACATATGGATGAGAACATGTGAGACTTGTCTTTCTGTGATTAGCTTATTTCACTTAACATAATGTTCTCCAGTTCCATCCATGTTGTTGCAAATGCCAGGATTTCATTCATTTTTATGGCTGAATAACATTCTGTTGTATATACATACCACATTTTCTTTATCCATTCATCTGTTAATGGGCACTTATATTGAATCCAAACCTTGGCTATTGTGAATAATGCTACAATAAACATGGAGGTGCAGAGATCTTTTCTGATATGCTGATTTCTTTTCTTTTGGATATATATTAACACCTAGCAGTGGGATTGTTGGGTCATATGGTACCTCTATTTTTAGTTTTTTAGAGAAACCTCTGTACTATTCTGCCTAGTGGTTCCGCTAATTTACATTCCCAGCAACAGGGTATGATTGTTCCCCTTTCTGCTTTATTGCACTTTGTAGATATTGTGTTTTTTACAAATTAAATGTTGTGTCAACTCTGTGTGAAGAAAGTCTATGCGCATCATTTTTCCAACAGCATGTACTCATTTTATGTTTTGTGTCACATTTTGGTAGTTCTTGCAATATTTCAAACTTTTTAACTGTTATTATATCTGTTATGGTGATTTGTGATCAGTGATCTTGATGTTACTACTGTAATTGTTTTTGAATGCCATGAACCATACCCAATAAGATGACAAACATAATCGATAAATGTGTGTATTCTGACTACTCTACCAACTGGCTGTTTCTCCATCTCTCTCCCTCTCCTTAGGACTCCCTATTCTCTGAGATACAGCAATACTAAAGTTGAGCCAATTAATAACCCTACAATGGCCTCTAAGTGTTCAAGTGAAAGGAAGAGTTATACATCTTTCACTTTCAATCGAATGCTAGAAATGATTAAGCTTAGTGAGGAAGACATGTCAGAAGCTGAGATAGGCTAGAAACTAGGGCTCTTCAGCCAAACAATTAACAATTAGTCAAGTTGTAAATGATAAGGAAAAGTCCCAGAAGAAAATTAAAACTTCTACTCAGTGAGCACACATATGATAAGAAAGTGAAAGTCCTATTGCTGATATGGAGACAGTTTTAGAAGTTTGGATGGAAGATCGAACCAGCCACATTTCCTTAAACGAAACCCTAATCTAGAATAAGGCCCTAACTCTCTTCAATTCTATGAAGGATAAGAGAGATGAGGAAGATACAGAAGAAAAGTGTGAAGTTGAACCATCAGAGGTTGGTTCATGAGGTTTAAGGAAAAAAGTCATTTCCAGGACATAAGGGTGCAATGCGAAGCAGCAAGTGCTGATGTGGAAGCCACAGCAAGTTATCCAGATCTAGCTAGGATTGTCGATGAAGGTGGCTACTACACTAAACAACAAATTTTCAATATAGACAAAGCAACTTTATATTGAAAGAAGGTGTCATCTAGGAATTTCATAGCTAGGGAGAAGTCAATGTCTGGTTTCAAAGTTTCAGAGGGTAGGCCGAATATCTTATTAGGGGCCAATGTAGTTGGTGATTTTAAGTTGAAACCAATACTGATTTACCATTCTTAAAATCACAGGGCCCTTAGGAATTATGCTAAATCTACTCTTCCTATGTTCTATAGATGGAACAACAAAGCCTAGATGACAGCACATGTTTATAGCATGGTTTACTGAATATTTTAAGCCCGCTGTTGGAACCTACTGCTCAGAAGAAAAGATTCTTTTCAAAATATTCCTGCTCACTGACAATGAGCCTGGTCACCCAAGAGCACTGATGAAGATGCACAAAGAGATTAATTTTGTTATCATGACTGCTAACATATCAACCATTCTGTAGCCCATGGAACAAGAAATAATTTTTGACTATCATGTCTTATTATTTAAGAAATATATTTTGTAAGGCTATAGCTGCCATAGATAATGATTCTTCTTATGGATCTGGGCAAAGTAAATTGAAAATCTTCTGGAAAGAATTCACCATTCTAGATGTCATTAAGACTATTCATGGGGCCGGGCGCGGTGGCTCATGCCTGTAATCCTAGCTCTCTGGGAGGCCGAGGTGGGCGGATCATTCTGAGCTCAGGAGTTCGAGACCAGTCTGAGCAAGAGTGAGACCCCACCTCTACCAAAAATAGAAAAAAATTAATTGGACAGCTAAAAATATATATAGAAGAAATTAGCCGGGCATGGTGGCACATGCCTGTAGTCCCAGCTACTCGGGAGGCTGAGACAGTAGGAT
>CAUYSK010124618.1:0-17242 GCA_963575035.1 Avahi laniger | reverse complement strand
GCAATCTGGGCCGGAATTGGGAGCCGTCTGTGTGGGAACAGATGATGTGAGAACTGAAGCGCTTAGAGCTCCCTGGGGTGGAGAAAGGGCAGATATGGGCAGGGAAGCAGTATCATGTCCGCCCTCTTGGCTTGTGGCTGTGGCCACAGGATGCCCACCCCCACAGCAACTGGAAGCCTGATGCTTTATTTTCAAGAGGGTCGCAGTTCCGCGGTTGCAGCAGCACTTGGATTCATGGGGGTGTTAAAGCTCCTGAGCAGCTCCACAGCCCGCTGATTACCAGAGGTGTGTGGGAAGAAGAAACGAAACTCCCACCTGCTGCCTTTAGTGAGCTCTGAGAAATCTGCAGGGTAGATTTCTGTTGATATCTTTTTTCTTCTCGTTCTACTTCACAATTTCTTTCCGTGAAGTCTCTGGCAGTCTCCGGCACCTTTCCCGCAACTACACTTGAGCTGTTCCCATTCCTCCCTCTCCTTTATCTGAAATCTTTCCTTCCCTGTGGGACAAATATGGCAACTGATGTCTCTAATCAGACATCTTCCCCCCTGATCCACTAGAATAGATTTGATAGAGACAGAAAGTAGAATAGAGGTTACCAGGGGCTGAGGGGAGGGGGGAAACGGAGGGTTATTATTTAATGGGCACAGAGTTTCTGTTTGGGATGAGGAAAAAGTTCTGGAAATGAATAGTGGTACTGTTTGCACAATATTATGAATGTACTTAATGCCATGAATTGTACACTTAAAAATGGTTAAAAGGGTAAGTTTTATGTCATAGATGTTTTACCACGATATTTTTTAAAAAATCAAATAACGCTGCCTAGGGTAATGTTGTGTTTAACTAGTGCATTTATACTGAAGGTGGCAATGTGAAATGATATGATACATTTTAGAAAGCAATATGATAATTTTTCTCAAAATCCCCCAAATGTTCCTATCTTTCGACATAGCTATGCTGTTTTTCAGGAAATAATCTTAAAGTAGAAAAAAGTTATTTGCATGAAGATGATCACAGTAGTGTTGAAAAAATAATAAGAAAATATAAAACAAACCTAAATGTGCAAAATGAAGGGAAATACATGACACTAATTGAATGAAACATTACGCAACCATTAAAAAATTATAATGATTATGATACAAGTTTTATGATATATGAGCAAGTAAAAAGGATAATAAGATGGCATTATGGTATGTATGATTGTAATTCAACATGCATGAATAAAAACTTTTATGATAAACAGAGAAATATGACTAATATTTTTCCTTTTAATTTTTTCCCTAATTTTTGTTATTTTGCCTAAATAATAAAAAGTAATAATTGGCATCAAAAAAATTAAACTAAACATTTGAAATGTATTGTTATAAAAGATAGAAAATAGAAATAATTCCTGAATACTTATGGTAGAAATTATAAGGAATATTTTAAAAGTAATCTTCTTGCCTATTATCATTTTTTATTGTAAAACTAAGAATTCTTAAATGGTACCTATATATCAACTAGATTCATAATAGAAATCAACTTACAAAAACCTTACTTATAAAACCACACACATTCTTTTAGGTCTGGAAGGAGCCTGGGGACTTGTATAATGTGGTTATATTATAAAATGCACATTTTACAGAGCAATGGAAAGGAAAAATAAATTGTGAGATGAAGTGGAAAAGGGTTTTACAGAAGATATTGGCAAAAAGAAGACAGGATAATAAAAGAGACTATCTCAGGAAGATTCTCAGATGCAAAAATCTTCAAAGAAGACACTTCCCACAGAAGTGGCAGGAAGGAATATCAGTGTGCTAAAAATCCTCAGCATAATTACATATAGAATCAGAATAATTACATATACCATCAAATAGCATTGCCTCCCGTTTATAAGGGATTTAAAACAGTGGAAAAATATGTATGACGATTTGTTAAGATGTAGAAATAATTTGAAATCAGAAAAAGAAAGCTGAGAACAAAGGTATTGACAACTTCACAGCCAGGAAATTCTTCATTTGTGGGTAACACCAACGCTTCTGCTATCATTGGTATCTTTCCCAGATACAAGTAAATTCCTAGACTCTGTAACGTCAGAAGGAATCTTAGACATCACAAAATAAAATTTTCTTTTCCAGCTGAGTATGCTAAAGTCTAGAGAAAGGACACAGCCAAGTCACATCGCAAGGAAGTCTAGACCTGCCCCAGGACTCCCTGGCTCTGCAGTGTCCCTTGCTGTTTGCGGATTTGCCTTCGGGTCTTCATGTCTGCAGGTGGCACAAAGGAACTGAGCTGCAGCACTGTCCATGTGCCAGTGCATCCTTCATCTGATGCCTTTGCTTTGTCTCAGGTGCTCTTTCTCTAGTCATCTACAAGGATGTAACTCCATCCTTTTGCCATTAAAAGCTCTCTGTTCCGGGGACATTCCATGCTGATATTATTTCAAGCATCTTATATGTTACTATACAGTCATTAAAGACCTGGGATTCCTCCCATGTGTCAGTATCAGTGTAGTTCAGAACTGAGATATAACCACATAAGATAAACAACAATGCAAGAAGATAAACTATTCAGGGCTAAATCCGAGGTCAATGTACCACTCTAGACAGTCATAGGAAGAAATCAGTATGGACAGGATTTGTCTGGAGGGCTTCATTAGAGAGACAGAGCAGGGAAAAATAAAGCAGTGTTGTCAAAGTTAGATCTGAGGATCATCTGCAATTGAACAATTTGGCAAATTGGTTTCAAACTGTAAAAGCAAGCGTCAGAATTTTTAACAAGATCCATGTGATTTTTGTTCATGTAAAGGTTTGAGAGCCACTTCGAGGCAGTTGGTGATAGAAAACAGTATGAACTGCATCAAGGAGGAACATGATGTGTTCTGGAACTGTCCATGGAGGCAGACCTTCCAGATCACACAACGTGGGAACTAATGTGAAAAGATGCCTCAGCAGGAAGCTATGAGGCAGAATAAACTTTAACTGTATGAATTGAAGAAAATAATCATGACATTTAACTTTGTGTTAACTACTGATATGGAAACAAGGGTGCACAAGAGAAAAGAATTCAGGCTGGGTTCTGTGAAATTATGAGTCTAGGTGACATATTTAATGGTGTTTCTTAGCCTTAAATAGGGTATTTTTAAAAATTTCTCCATATATAACTCTTGGGGACTCAAATGATTCACTGTTAGAGGGAAACAATTTATTATAATAACTACACTTAGGATTTTCCATTGTTTTTGCCTTACATGGGAACTTTATAAGATTATTTCCATTTTCATTTCATAGCTTAGTTTACCAAATTATACTATTACATCTGAGTACCTAGTAGAAGTGATTCAATTATAGTCTCAGTGTAGCAGTTCAGCTGAAAAATAATAAGTATGTAAGTTTGAATCAGCCATGTTGACAGAGTCTACAGGGAATCTCTTTTGGGTAAAACTCCTGGCCCATTGCTCCATCCCGAGTAGCCTTTCCCATGCCTTCCCATTAATCCCAGCTATCAGGGATGTGATCGAGTGTCCCCCTTCTCTCCAGATGCTCTCTCTCAAGACCGTATATGTAATTAGGATACAACCTCCTTAGCTTTCTGGCTTTTCTTTGACCCAGAATTAAAGAATCATACACCCTATTTTTTTTTTGAGACAGAGTCTTGCTCTGTCGCGCCAGTCAGAGTGCTAGAGTGCCACAGCGTCAGCCCGGCTCACAGCAACCTCAAACTCCTGGGCTCAAGCAATCCTCCAGCTTCAGCCTCCTGAGTAGCTGGGACTACAGACTCAGACCACCACGCCAGGCTAATTTTTCTATTTTTAGTAGAGACAGGGTCTCACTCTCGCTCAGGCTGGTTTCGAACTCCTGAGCTCAAGCGATCCTCCCACCTCTGCCTCCCAGAGTGCTAGGATTACAGGTGTGAGCCACCACACCTGGCCATACACCCTTTTTATTTCATGGTTTTGCTACTAAATAATCAGTGATACAGAGAGGGAAACTAAAACAATGAACTCAGGTGTTGACAGCTTTAAGGCATCTCCAAAGGCTCTGACAGTGATTACCTTGTATCCTGCGCTGCATGTGGGGTTCGTCTCCTTTTCCTGACTTCCTCGTGGTCTCCCTCTTTGTGTTATCTGAATGAAGTCTCTATATGGTATTTTCTGCATTTTGAAAACTTTTGAGCATATGTCTAACATTGACGCTCCCTCTCCCCTTCTGCACAGGTACAATTCTCATCCCCATGGGACCCTCTTTCCTGGTAAATATACTGAAGATTCAGGGGTGGGACAATAGGTGGGAACTCAGAGGGCATCCCGTTTCGCTATTTATATTCTGGCAGCCTCCTCACCATCCTTCTGTTTCATGTCTTCCAGTTTTTCATAAGGAAGTGGGAATTGGGTCACTTCTCGAATTGATCACCCATATGTTTTAGCACTATAGAAATTTCTAATTACCTTGGAGCTCATGAGAGACATTTTTATTCTGATCATTTTTGTTCTATCCAAGGATGATTTTCAGTTCCCTTAAATTGGGCCTTTCGCTTGTCCTAGTCTCACCTTTGTTTTAGCCATCCTGCCTCCAAGTCTCAGCTTTTTCCTGAAATGTTGACCCTGTAACAGTTCCTCAGGCTTCCTCCCTTAATCGCACAAATAGCTCCTAAAACTCTATTCCGGGACTCGAAGAAAGACAAATGGCAAGTACGCCTGCAGTTCTCCTCACCTAGAATTCCTACAGCTCCCTCCTCAATTACCACCTCGCTGCGTGCGCCTACCACGCTGTTTGTACACAGTGAATACAGTCTTGTTTCCTACAGCATGGATTTGGTTGTGTGGCAGGAATATTAATGTTTCTGTTGTCATCCATTAATTGGAATCCCCGTATCTATTTTCCTGGAGCACCTGCCCAGTGCTGCATAAAAGCAGAGCAGACAGCAAATACTCTTGAGTGAGAAGGGGTTCGGAGCGCTATACATACTGTGTTTTTCTAATACTGCTGCAAACATGATTATGCAAACATGAAAAGTCAAATGCTGCTCTAGAACACAGCTGGCGAAAAAGTACACACACATATTTTCCCCATTCCAGGGTACATCCTCTTCCTAAATGATGACCAATGTTTCTAGAAATCTAGCCAGAAATCAGCTATATAGGAAATTATAATAGTAATGATAATATCAGTTTGGAGCAACAAAAATTAATATTTAGAGATAAATTTCTCAACTCATGGTAATGGAAGTTAATTTAGAAATATATAATTAATGTAGCTTTAATTACAATTATATAGGTTCAAAATATGATTGATAAAAATTTGTGTATGTATATTTGGGGACATAATCTAATTTGAAATGTTAAAGTACGTTTTATTTTAAGATCTATACAATTCCAAAATTTTACCAGAATGTCAAATATATGCAGTTAGTTGCTATCTTAATGAAGGAGACTATTTCCGAAGCTTTAGATTTCCATTCTAGTTAACTAAATATTTTTTCTACTAGTTCAGTTTTCTTTTTTCATAAAGAGGTAAATGATTTTAAATATTCAAATATTTAATCCCTACATTTAGTGAGATTTAATAAAGTACTATATGAAAATCACATGATTTTTTTTAATTATGGTAAAATACACATAACATAAAATTTACCATCTCAACCATTTTTAAGTGTATGGTTCATTAGTGTTAAGTATAGTCACATTGTTTAGCAACTAATCCCCAGAATTTTGTCATCTTACAAAGCTGAAACTCTGTAACAATTAAACAACCATTCCCCATTCCCTGTCTCCCACTGACAGCCCCTGACAACCACCATTCTGGCTTCCTCTATGAGTTTGACTACTCAGGTACTTCATGTAAGTGAAATCATTCGGTTTAAAAAATTCAATTTTCATAAACTACAAACACTATATTGCATGATAAATCAGGTCTCATAACCATAGTATAACCAAAATCACATACCTATTTAGCAGAGCTATGTTAGGATATCAAAATTCTATAAAATAGGAATTTACCTGGATTTTACTTATTAACTTATGAAATGGAAGCTTTTTAAAATGAAGTTTTAAGAAACATCAAGAGGTTCTAATGAGGAAAAGAAATAAAGAAAAGAGAAAGAATTAAAAAACCAGTCTTTATTGTGAAAATGGCAAGGCAAAACAACCCCAGGAAAGCAAGGTTTTGGGGCACTAAAATACCTTCCATGGAATACTTGTCTCAAAAGCTGTTTCCTGAAAAAATAAGTTTCTATGATCATAAAAGTGTATCTCTCTTAAGGAAATTCAAATTGCACGTTGGCATACTAAATATTATTGAAAGTTCCAAATATTTTTTTTCTGTGTTTGACCCAGGTATTTCCCAAACTTATTTGACTGAAGAATCTTTTTTCCTTCCCATAAAAACCTAAAAATACAATGGAGGAAAAAGCATGGCCTTTAAATCATGAGATGGCTTCAGCTAAATCTCAGTCCTTAAAAGACTGTTTTTAGACTTAAGAGTCATGATTAGACACTCAAACCTTCCTTCTTCATTACACATTTCGTATTTACTTTTGGATAGAGATTGCTGTATGCTTCATAAATGCTGTCACCAAGACACTCCTTACTGTAAATGTCAAGTTGATTAAACTTTCATTTGAAAGAATAGTAAAGCAAGTCTGACAATGCACATTTCACTTAGCTTGGGGTTTGAAACTACTGCATAAATCCCAGGGGGCAGATCTACGATCCTCCAGGCTAAAATAAAAACTGTTTAGCTATTACGCCTGTACTATATGTGAGCCTATTTCACACAATGAGACGAACAAACGGCTTGGCTGCAAACTGCTTTTAAAGTACTGGAATAAGAACAGCAAAGACAGGTAAATGAGAACATTTCTATGCACATGCAACATTAATATTGCATCGAAAAGCTGAGTCTGTGTGGACTTTATTTAGAGATACAAACAGTGGTTCCAGAAAAGACTACATAAAGTACAAGATGAATCATTGTTACTAAACAAAAGCCTCTGAGATTATGCAGGCAATCTAAGTGGTAAAGCCTTGGGTAATAGCTAGGAAATGACTGATTTTTCACTGGAGATATTCTGTTAATTATTTCAAGGCTCTATAAGCAATTTTAGCACCTTGTGAGGCTGTCATTATGATCCATTTACAATAACGGCAATTTCTCTCTGAATATTTGACAATGCATAAATTAACTCCTTTCTTATGATACATATTTTCCACAATTATGACTGAATATTTGTATGCATATCTTACCTCTTTTACTAAATTTAAGCTGCTTGAGGGCAGCAGTGATATTTAAATCAATTTGGTACACCCTTCAGAACCTGGCCTAGTATTGAGTACAATTTTAATACATTTGGGGGAATTAAATTGTATAACCAGCCCTATTAAGTTGGTTTTTTTTCTTAGTAGTCAATATTTTCTAGAGAAAAAAACTATTTGCCGGTGACTATCACTTAAAAAGTTCCGAAAGGTTAAATTCTTCTCTCATTTGGAAAAAAGTGATGATATCCAATACATATTTGAATCTCTTTGTTTGATCTAATTCCCTCAAAAAGATAAAACGTTAAAACATATGGATTTATCCATTGCAGTGAAAAAAAAGAAGAGAGAGCGGGTACATTTAGGTAAAATACATTTGTTAATTAAATATTAAATTTAGAAATTTTTTTTGCATTTCTAACCACCAGAACTCTCATAAAGTCAGAATGTTCTTTGTCAATGCTCAGATGGTTTACTCTCCTTTCATGCTGGACTATCCAATTACAGCAACTTTTCTGTGAGTGCTCAGTAATGAATTCTCTAGTATTAAGAATTGCTGCTACACACAAGAGATTCTTCAGCTATCTCTGCCTAACATAGTGCCTGGCACGGGGCAGGGACTCCAGAATTGTTAGTTTAATGAATGAATGAAAAATAACACCTCTTGTTTGCATAGCTTGTTTAATGTTGGAACATTGTTGTCACACACATTATTTACTTTTATTTAATTTGTAATATTTCTCATAAGCAAATATTATTGGAGTATAAAGCAATTGCCAGACAGTAGGTGTTAATCATTCAAAGAAAATTAGTCATAGTTCTTGTAACTCAAAGAACACAAAATCCACTGGGGAAAGTATAATAGCCAAAAGAAATGAGAATTCTTGAGAAAAGTGTCAAAAATTTGTTATGCATTAATAAATATTAGAAATGACAGTTATTGTAAAATTATTATAAATCCATTATACTAGTTATAAAAGTTTTAAATTATAAAATGTATTATAACATTATTGTGAAATTATTGTTGGCCAGCCATGGTCCCCAGAAATTGAGTGACTCGCCTGGAGTCACATAACTGAAATAGAGACAGCTGGGACTGGACCTTGAGGCATTCCTCTTGTGGGACAGTGTCCACTCTGTTGCCGCATACTGACCAAGTGTGGGGGCTGTTCCCTTTGGGCTTCCGGCAACTTCAGGTTAGAGGTGAGCTCAGAGCTGAGAGAGTTTTGAGACACAAAGTGCTAGTTTGTTCATAGAGGGAACACCAACAATGAAAAGCAAAAAAGCAAAAGGTGGGACTTGGAATGAAAGCATTAAGCAAAACCTCTGAGGAAGTGGTTTCCTTGATTGGAGCGGAACATGGAGGGAAAGAATAAGAACGTTAGGGTAAGAAGTCAGGGTGGTCTGGAGGTGACACACGCACTCCTGCTCGCTAAAGTAAATGGCCCAGGTGTGTCTGGGGAGGAGGGGAGAGCAATGGGGAATAAAATTGTAAACTGTACCAATAGCAGAGAAATATAATTTTTGTGCCAGCTTTCCTTGGGCAGCATTTATGTTTGTGCAAAGAGACTTTTCTGTACGATGCTCTTCCTACCTCCTGACCTCCAGTCAAACCCAATTCAATCAGAATACAGGCAAACCATTGAAGATAGGAATCCGGAACTCCTGACAGACGTTATGAAAACCGATCTTGAGTCTGCTGAACTGCCCATCAGTTATTTGTGGATTCCTATATCAGAAAACCTTCCCTATAAAACAGAAAGCATTTATCCTCCACTCCTATTTGAAATACTTTTTGACATGAAATATATATGAGCAATAAATATCAATAAAAATATTTAGCATTTTTAGCTCATGTTCCCTACTCTCTGCCTGCCCCCCAGTGAAGAATATGATAAATATCGCAGCTTAAAACTCTAATTTATATAATTTCTTAGACCTGACTGATGCAGAGACTTGAACTGACATTGATGTTGTGTAACTAAATTTATGCTGAGTCAATGCTTTGATTTGGTTCTGAAAGTGACCGTAGCACTCAACTGTTAGCATATGGTATTTTACTTTGCAGTAAATGAATATAAATTGTTCTCACGTTTACATGTGTATTGACAAATAAAAATGAAAAATATTCAAAATTCTTCCTGTGAATAGAATATATAGAGAGCACTAGAAGCGTAGGTTCTCATGCTGAATGTATTCAAAGTGTCCATGTCATGCTTTGCATAATTTAAAAGCAGAACAAACAGAAAACAAAATCAAAATGAAACAAAGTCAAGTAAGTTGAGGCTTAGATTTTATAGAAGCCACAGCGAAAACTATTGAACTTCTAGGAAGTCCTAATATCCTACACATATTTTAATACTTATTTCGAAAGTGGTTTTCTTTGGTCTGTAGATATGAACTGGGCTTTATTGGTGTATTCTAATGTGGCCCATTTATGAAAATTAACCATGTGCTGCTGCATAGATAGAATCTACTTAAGTCAAAGAAAATTAAGTTAAAATAATACTGATTTAAAAATATGAAAGCAAAAATGATTTTGCTTACTCAACACAAAGTGAATTGGAAACCACCAGAAAAAAACCTCATTGGATTGTAAATATGGTGAAAATATTAACACAACTTACTCTTATTAAAATGAGTTTGGTTATTTAAATTTATCTTTACCTTAGGCCACTAGGTCCTCTCTACCACTTCAAGGTGGGGTCAGCCCATCGATTGGACTTTTTCAAGATTAAAAACATCGCTTCTTCATGATGAATGAGTGCTTACTGCATCATCATAGTCAAACTAATATGATCAATTTTTTGCCACATCAAGAACCAAAAACCTAAGAGATGAAGCAGTGAGATCAAGTAAAAAGCCCCCTGGCCTGAAGGCCCAGACCTACCCTACTCTATCCTTTCAGCATAAAAATATGTTTAATATTTTCTTCCATAAAATATGATAAACAATGTCCTGACTCCTATATTCTATTCTAGCTACTGCCAAATTATTCTCCTTTTCCCTCTATTTTAGTTTCTAGGGTTGCTGCAACAAAATGCTGTGGATTGAGTGGCTTAAAGAAGAGAAATTTATTTTCTCATAATTCTGGAGGCCAGAGGTCAATATCTGGAGGTTTGGTTTCTTCTGAGGCCTCTCTCCTTGCCTTGCAGATGTCTGCCTGCTTGGTGTGTCCTCACAGGGTCATCCCTCTGTGTCTGTGTCCTAATCTCTCCTTATAAGGACACCAGTGATACTGAATTAGGGCCGCCTCAATGACCTCATTTAAACTTAATTACCCGGTTAAAGACCGTATCTACAAACACAGTCACTTCCTGAGGTACTGAGGGTTAGGATTTCAACACATGAATTTGGGGAGAGAGACACAATTCAGCCCATAACACACTCAGTTAAGCATTTTCGAGATCCCTCCTGCAGGCATATTTGTGGGCTGAGCAGAGGTGTCAGGGCTACTGTGGTGAATATCATGGGCTCCCTGTTTGTGCAACTCACTAATGTCCTGTGTGCCTGCCAGAGCCCAGTCGCAGGTGTACCACTGCCATCCAGTAGTGAATTGATACTGGGCCTGCCTGACCTATGACTAGGCAGGTGTAAGTCTCCTTTTGGGCTTACTGTAAACTCCACCTGGTATCTTTTCCCACTGCGGATACTTCTAGTATCTGAAGGTCTGCGAATCACATGGTCCCAGCAGCAGGGCTGTGTCCTGTTTGGCTTGCTCTGGGCTCCACTCAGAACCTGCAATCTTCCATGTCACTTGGAAATTGGGTCAAGACAGTATTCCCAAGTGCTAAATATGCTGCTTCCAGAACCTGACAAGGCCTTACCAAGAGCTGTGCTTCTTTCTTGGTGCTAAGAAGGACAAGATACAATAAATTTTTCTTTATTTTGGAGGAGATATTCTGGCATGGCCCAGATCACTACACTCCCCAAACTTCTATGATGTGACAATTCCCTGAATCTTTTTAAGGTTATTTCTCCAGGCAGAGGGAAAGAGTATCGCCATCCTCCAAAAAGCGGACGTGAGCCACTTCTATAGACCCAGTGCGTTCAGGGGAGTCTGGCATGTCAAGGGCATCAAGTACATTTACCCAGACCGTCCCAGATGCCAGGGTCCCAGACCTTCCTTATTAGGGCCTTGGCCTTGTCATAGGAGATTGGCTGAGGCTGAGAATTGCTCTGAAGCTTTGCTGATCTGATTAAGTCCTGAGTTTTGTCATCCTCTAGGTTTGCCCTCTGGGTGTAGAAGATTAGAGTTTATTAACTGCTACCAAGGAGGCCCTCTGGCTTTCAGAATTTGCCTTCAGTTGATAATTAATCACACCTGAGCCTGTCATTAACTCTGTTTGACAAATCAATAGCAGTTAGCAACAGCCTCCCAATGCCACAGTTTTTTAGTTACAATTTCCTCCATATCTCTCAAGCACCAAAAGTGTTGCTCCATTCAGTGCATACTTTCCATGAGTACCCATCCCAGTTACCGGTCAGTGAGACTTTTAACAACTACACCTCTTCAGCACGTCAGAGGTTCTGTCTACCACCAGTAATGAGGTCTTGCTAGCCAGCTGATGGGTGAATAATCTGTCTCCAAAATCCCATTTTAGAGTCTGCTTTCTGGGACCACCACTAGGATCAATTACCTTAGGTTTGGCAAAGGCACTAAGAGGAAAGCTGTGTGCAGGTTTATTGGGAGATGCTCTTGGGAGAAACACACATAGGGAAGTCAGGAGGGTACACGGGGCATGGAGAAAAGCCGATCTGCAACGCAATTGCTGCTGAGGCCTCAGCCCATCCTGCAGAAACCTCAGGAGCTGTGATGAGTGTCAAATACAAACATACAAGACAGGGCCAAAGGCCAAAGGCTGATCGATTCTGCTACTAAAGATAAAATGGGCCACTTTTAGATTTAGACAGTTTATTACATAGACAGCAAAAAGAAGAATAAACCAAAGGTGCCAGCCCCATGGCCCTTGTCTGACACACCAAAAAGGATGGCACTGAAATAACGGGCCATGTGACTGACACGTGGGTTGTGGGATACCCAGTTGCTGAGAACCAATTCTAGACTGCAGCAGAGTGGCTTTGTAGTCTGCAGCCCTACTCTAAGGGACGGGGGCAGAAAGCCACATCCCCCACCAGAACCTATGAGGCAATAAGCAAGTCACTCTTCATGGCCTCCCAAGGGTGACAGGGAGGCAGTGGGCCATGGCCTCAAAGCAGCTCCTTACAGGTGTCCCACCCTCTCCTATAGCAGGGGCAGGGATCACAAAGCATCTAACCAAGACTCAGATAAGCCTGGCATGGTTCAAACCTTAACAATATGGACACATGAAAGGTCACCAGAATGCCAGGCACAGCCACTCTCCTGCAGATGGCCCTTCAGAGTTGTCCCAGATTGAGCTTAGAGGGTTAGATCTTTGCATTTCTGCAGGAGCAGCCCATATTCCAGGTAGCCAGGGCTGGTGCCTAGGACAGGGCTCCACAGTACCCACTACACCTACCGGCGTTACATTGTTTTGAGTCAAACTGTATTAATGATTGTATCAAGGTGTATTCAGATATGAGAATGAAAAAACCTGACCTACAGGCTTAAATGATAAGAACATTTATTAATGTGAAAAGAAATCCACAGGAGGGTAGCCCCATGATGAGTTTGTGGTTCAACAAAGTTAACAAAGGCCCAAGCACTTTCCTTCTTCCATTTCACCACTGAGCAATGTCAGCTTTCATCCTCAGATTTGTAACTTCATGGTCACAAGGTAGCCACTTCATCTCCAGAAATAAAATCCTTGCCTAACTGTGTTTAAAACAGAAAAGGAGGGAAGGAAGCAAAAGAGCTTTTTCTTCATATGCATCTTTCTTGTGGGAAAAGAAAATCTTTCCTAGAAGACCCCAGCAGACTTCCTTTATCATTTATTAGCCACAATTGGGTCGCACGCCCATCCCTAGAACAACCACTGGAGGAGGGCAACAGGGTTGCCATGATCACCTTGGACCAATCATGCTTTACCCCTGCCATTGCCACTCCCTCAAGTCAAGGTTCTGTTAGCAAAGGAGGAAGAGGAAAGTATGTGGCTATAGGGTATGATATAGGCTTTACAAATCACCAGTGTCTGCCACATTCATTGCCAAAAAGAGCCATCAAAAGTGTTTAGCACCGTGAAGGTAAAAATGCAAATAATGACCCTTATTTGCTTGCCTCCTGCTCAAAAACTTGCAGGGCCTCCTGAAAGGGCTCATATTTGCTTTTGAAGACATAGCAGAACCAATAAGATGTAGGAAAAAAGATGTGTCTGTAGGTTAAAGGAAATAAATAAAGCAGAAATATCCAATTAAAACAAAATGAAGAGCTCCCCTCTACGTACCCATGTACCCAGGTGTTTGTGCACACATATGTGCGCATACATATATACTTAATTTCTAGAAGAAGCACATGATTGCATTTTACACACCTTTATTGTTAAAAATCAAAATGCAGAGATTGACAAATGAAAGTTAATTAAAAATGAGGGCACTCTAGTGATAAATTTAGCAAAGTAGAGTATTGCTAAATAGAATCCAATTGGAATATTGGAGAACTCAACACTTGGCCAAGTATTAATACAATTTTGACAATAATTATTGAGATGCATGAATGTTGTCATCTTCAGAATATGAGAAACATAAGATAAGACACTATAAAAAGTACACACCAAACTCTAATTACAGTAATAATAAATAATACTAAATGTAACACTAAGGTAACAAAAACCTCAAATACTAAACTCCAGAAGAGTCAATGAGGCCTAGATAAACTCCATTATCTTTTCTCTGTTTGGGAATTCACCCTGGTACTCTTTGCCTTCAGAAAGTCCCATTGAATGAGATTCTGAAAACGGCACTGAAAAGGAACTTAATATGAGAAGCTTGACCACACGCATAGGCTACAGTGAAGATGGAGCAGGGAGTCCCCAAAGATCACCTCCAGGTTTGGTGATTGGCTAGAATAACTCACAGGACTTGGCATACAGTTGTGGTTGTGGCTATGGTTTATTATCAAAAAAAGATATGAAGCAAAGTCAGCAAAGGGAAGAAGGCATATGAGTCTGGAAGAAGCCAGGCACAAGCTTCCAAGAGTCCTTTCCCGGTGGGGACACACAAGACATGTTTAATTCCTTCAGCAACAGGATATAACAACACATGGGAAGTGTTGTCTACCAGAGAAGCTCATTAGAGACCCAATGCCCAATGTTTGTATTGGACATTCGTCATTTAGGCACCCTGCCTAGCACATACCAAAATACTGGACTCCTAAAAAGAAAGCAGGTGTACAGCGTAAACAACGTCATTTGTACAAACAATTGAGTCACATTTAAACACCTTTATCGGTTAGGGAATGATGGAAACACTCCCAAAATACAAGTTCCCAGATGCCAGCCAAGGCCCACCTTGCAGGCAGGCCTTTCTGAGGAGAGTAGTCTCAGGCCCACCGTGTTCATTCCTCTGCACAGACACGAAAGCAGAGGGCCTGCTTCCTGCAGGTCAGCTGCCTGGCTGACTCACTGACTTTACCGTACGACAAAAAAATCACATGTGAAGGGCCCAGCTGAGTCCTTTAAAGCATGTCATTTTGTTTGCCATTTTATTCCAATATTTAGCAGTCCATCTAGCACCTATTCTGTTGAATCAATAAATGAATCCTGCTTTCCTTCCTTCCCCTTTTGTCCTATAGAAATAGTACCAAGGTTTTCCCAAGAAAACCCAAGATTAGTATGGTATCAACCAAACCAGAAGAAAACACACAGTGGGATTGTAAAGCTACTGGGCTGCTTTTCTGGCAGGTATGGCAAAGAGACTTCCCATCCTGGTCTGGACAATGGCCTCATCCCTGGAATTGGGACCGAGTGGCCCCAAGGAGGAGCCATCTGGCTACTCAATTAAATTCCAGCTGCTTAGATTCTAATGTTTGCTTGAAAAGTCTATCTCATTATTTTACAGTTATCCACTTTTCCACTTTGAGCTAAGTAGAACATGAGCATGATAAAAAGAGAAAACTTTCCTGCCTTATACCTGGACTCTGAAAAAATTGGGCATGAATTCAGCTACTCCTAAAGTCACTTGCATTTTTAAAAATTTATTTTTTTTAAAGTGTATTTCCTTGTTTTAAGGAGAACTCCATGTTTGCTGTCGTTCTATCACAGGCCTTTCACTGAAAGCCCAACAAGCAATTCTTCCTCCCCTTCCTCCCTTGGCTACTCCAGAATTTCTCTTTGCTTGACCGCGTAGCTTCATGCATTGCTTTGCCAAATGCTACCACTGGAATTTGACAGCAGAAAGTGGTCCCCAGAGTTTATTAGTATAAAGAGGCTGCAATTATTCATGTCCTCTTCTGTCAAAACAGTAAATATTTCGTTTGACATCAGTTTTATTTATTTCCTTTCTGAATTTTATTTATTTCCTGTAATGAGGAATGCTGCAACAGCAGGAATGGGCTCATTTGGTGCAAGAGGCCTCAGGAACTTTCTACGCTTCAGTAACTGCAGCTCGCTCTTACGTTTCTAAGTCTCCATTCTTTTTCTATCCTCCGCATTGTCTGTTAAAATAGCAAAGGCTCCTCCTAAGTCTTGCTTCCTTATATTATCTTAAAATACACGAGCAAGCGTCTTCGTTATTTTATTGTTTTCTTGCACCAGTATCCTTGCTAAGTAGCAAACGTGAGCCGGCAGTCATACAGACCCGCGATACTTTGTGCGCAGGTAAAGAAAGGAGCTGCCCTGGACGATAGAGAACTGGGAGATCTTTGTCTTCAAGGACACCGTCACCCGTTAATTCTCCCTTCTTCCCTTTCGATGGCACTTTCCTCCTTTTCTCTCCCACCCCTCCCTAAAGAAAACGCCTGACCCGTTCCGCATGGAATCAGATGTTGATAAAAACTTGTTATGTTCCCCCTGTTTTTTCTCATTGTGATGCTTTTTCTGTCAATCGAATCAACTCTGATCTGATTTGAGTAATTTCATATGTTTACTCCCTTACCTCTTTTTTTTTTTTTTTTTTTTGAGACAGAGTCTTGCTCTGTTGCCCAGGCTAGAGTGTCATGGCGTCAGCCTCACTCACAGCAACCTCAAACTCCTGGGCTCAAGTGATCCTCCTGCCTCAGCCTCCCAAGTAGCTGGGACTACAGGAATGTGCCACCATGCCCGGCTAATTTTTTCTATATATTTTTAGTTGTCCAGATCATTTCTTTCTATTTTTTCTAGTAGAGACGGGGTCTCGCTCTTGCTCAGGCTGACCTCTGATTCCAGACCTCAAGCAATCCTCCTGCCTTCGCCTTCCAGATTGCTAGGATTACAGGCGTAAGCCACCGCGCCCAGCCTCTCATCTCTTGACTATATAAAGAGTTCCTTAACTGTTCTTCCTTTCCACCCTCGAAACCAGCTCTGATAATTTTGTTACCTGTACAAAAATGTTACTGGCTTCCCACTGCCCTCAGAATAGGCCTGAGTGCCTTAGTCTGGCCTTCGCAGCTGTCCACAGGTGAACACCAACCCCTCCCTCTTTTATTGATTTATTTATTTTTCGTCTCACCCTTGATTAGTTCATTTACTGACGTATTCATTTATTCAACCACATTTTTGGATCATCTATTTTGTTTCAAGTAGTAGGCTCAGTGGATATTAAAGAAAAAAAGAAAAAGAAAGAAAGAAAAAAAACATCTTTCTTGTCCCCAAAAGACTTAATAGTCAAGTTGGCGAGGCAGTTAGAGCAGAGTTTTCTAAGTTTAGTAAGTGCTATGAGGCCGGGCGCGGTGGCTCACACCTGTAATCCTAGCACTCTGGGAGGCCGAGGCGGGCGGATTGTTTGAACTCAGGAGTTCGAGACCAGCCTGAGCAAGAGCGAGACCCCGTCTCTACTAAAATTAGAAAGAAATTAATTGAACAACTAAAAATATATAGGAAAAAAAAAATTAACCGGGCATGGTGGCGCATGCCTGTAGTCCCAGCTTCTCGGGAGGCTGAGGTAGAAGAATCGCTCGAG
>CAUYSK010124615.1:0-27568 GCA_963575035.1 Avahi laniger | reverse complement strand
CTGGGGTTCAGCTTATGCCCTGTGTCCATCAGGAGGCAGCAGGATGGAGGAAGCTGATGTCCCTGGTCCAGTCACAGAGAGTATGTGATCTGTGAAGGTTGTTGGAGCAGTGCGTGCTCCTACTTATCTGCCTTTTTTTTTTGAGACAGAGTCTCACTGTGTTGCCTGGGCTAGAGTGCCGTGGCATCAGCCTAGCTCACAGCAACCTCAAACTCTTGGGCTCAAGCAGTCCTTCTGCCTCAGCCTCCCGAGTAGCTGGGACTACAGGCATGTGCCACTATGCTCGGCTAATTTTTTCTATATATTTTCAGTTGTCCGATTAATTTCTTTCTATTTTTAGTAGAGACGGGGTCTCGCTCTTGCTCAGGCTAGTTTCGAACTCCTGAGCTCAAACAATCCGCCGGCCTCGGCCTCCCAGAGAGCTAGGATTACAGGCGTGAGCCACCGGGCCTGGCCTTATCTGCCTCTTACTAACTGCGTATGGTACATGCTCACAAAGGCATCTGATAAGGTACTTTTTTTTCCCAATTATTTGAGAAAAGCATCAAGCCTTGCTGAGAAAAGAGATTTCAAAGCAGTAGAAAGAGACGACTCAGAAGAGAAGCACTCTGTCCATTCTTTTATCTGTATTGAGTATTCTTTCTTATGTTGAATAACCAGGACACACCATTTCAAATGTCTTAAAAAACGTATAGTATTTTATATATGCAAGGCAACATACATATTTCAATACGTAAGTTATGAAGTATAATAAAAAATATACCTATAAAGCCATCATCCAACTTAAGAATGAAAACATTATAATACCATTAATTTTCCTCACTACTTACCATAGTAAATTTTTTATCATTTCCTTTCTTCTTCAAAAAACTTTGCCACCTCTAAGGTACACATTGAGTGTGTTTGCTTGGTTTTGTATTTTTGAAAAGTAGTATACAGTCTTTTGATTTGTTCACTCAACATTAATGCTAATATTCATGTTCTTGCATATGTAGTTGCAGTTGATTTATTTTGACTGTGTAATGTTACATTGTGTGGATATACCACAATTTATCTTTTTTCACAATCCTGTTTGGATTGTTTCCAGTTTTTTTCTCATTAATATGAGCTTATCTCCTAATGTAGTGTAATTGCTGGAGTGCCAGGGTCATGGGATTTGTTGGAATTATCGTCAACTTTCAAGTTCATGATAAGCTGTTTTTCAGTGGTTGAACTATTTAATCTTCTACCAGCAGAGTATGAGGGTTCTCATTGCTCCTGAACCTTGCCAACATCTAGTATTATCAGAGTTCTTAGTTTTTGACATTCTAATGGGGATGAATTTGTAGCTTGTTGTGGTTTCATTCTTTATTTCCCCGATTACTAATGAGATTGAGCAAGTTTTCATATATTTCTATGTGAAATACATATTCAAAGTCCTGCTGTTTTTTCTGTATGGTTTGTTTTATCTGTCTATTATTAGTATAAAAAATACTGCACCACAAGCTGTAAGATTCAATGTCTTGAAACAACACATACTTATTTTCACATTAGTAGAGGTCATTTGTGATTGGGCTATTCTAGGCTGGGCTTGACTGGTTTTGTAAAAGGCTTCAGGCTCAAGTATGCCCCACATGTATTTGTTCTGGGGCCCCTCTCATGGAGCAGAGACTAACTGAGGCATGCCCTTTTAATGGTGATTAATTGCAGTGTTATGAGGTCAACGCAAGCTGCGGGCACACATTTTACGCATGAGCTTGCATTGCAGTTGCTATTGGCCAAAGCAAGTGATAGGCTGAGCCTAAGTTGAATGCATTTGCTCCAATATGGAGCCATGGCAAGAGAGAGAGGATGCCTAATTCTGATTACAGGAGAGGCAAAAATTCAGACTAAGAATTCGGTCTACCACAGTTTTCCTTTTTTTCTTTTAAAGATATTTTCTAGAGACCAGTCTTTTGCTCAGCAGGGCCGCTTTTCCCCTCCGACTTTGCCAAACTGCATCCTGGCACAGCTTAGCTTGGTAGTCACTGGGTCCAGTTCATGCATTCTGGTGCACCACTGATTAGATGAGGAGGCATTTGGCTGACGTTTTCTGCCAGTGAAGATGTTTTTCAGGGGTTGTTTTCTAATTTTGTGGCTTTATGTTGTCTTTTGATTGACCAAAGTTCTTCATTTTAATATAGTTGACTTTAGCAACCTTTTAATATTTTCTTTTTTTTGTACCTTCTTTGAAATTTCTTCCCAACCCTAAGTCATAATTATTCTTGTACTAGTTTGTAAAAGTTTTAAGAGGCCAGATCAATATAAAAAATGTTTTGCTATTTTCATTTAATATTTAATTCACCTGGATATTTGTGTATGGTGATGAGGTAGGAATCTAGTTTTCTTCTCTTGAGATGTCTTTGGTTTTGAAATCAGGTTAATATTGGTTTCACAGAATAAGTTGTAAGTACTTCTTTCTCTTTTCTTTTTTTTTGGAAGAGTTTTTGAAGGACAGTTACAGTATTAGTTCTTTGAATATTTGGTAGAAGTCATCAGGGCCTGGGCTTTTCTTTTTGGGAAGTCTTTAAATTACTGCTTGTATCTCTTTACTTGTAATAGGTATATTCAGATTTTCTGTTTTTTCTTGAACTGGTTTCAGCAATTCGTGTTAATTTCCAAAGTTTTGAACTTTGTTCATATTCAACTCTTCTTTATTTACTTATATTATTGTTCATAATTTCTTATTCATTTGTTAGGGATGTTTTTTCTTCATTTATCTTTTTGAGCACCCTAAACATTTATTTAAAAATATTTATCAGTATTTTTTACGTTTAAATTTGACCAGGATTGAATTCTTCCCCCAGTGGTTGATATTATTGTCTTTTGTAGCATTTAGTTTCTTTATGTAGTGAAAACTTTTGGTTTGCAAGCACATCTTGAGTGGTAGGATTTTTATTTTCTCTTGTTTTCTTACCCTATGGGTGCTCATTTTCCCGTGGATGTTTGGTTCCTGCGGTTGCCTTTGACTGTTTCCCTGGGGCCCCTTTCCTGGTCAGGAGTTTGTGTTCCTTTTTCCAGACTTCGTAGACCCGGAGCTGTATCCCACAGCGCCATGCATTTGTGGGAGAAGTTGTTTGACTCCCATTTACCAGTCGTGGAGTCTCCTGCCACCTCTTGGCTTCAGAGGGTAAACCATGATCAAGCGCGGACCACATCAGTTCTGTTACCTCGCGGGAGCCACCTCTTAGCTTCCTTTGTCTTTTTCCTGCTCTGGAGCACAGCAGACTCAAGGCCTTAGCCTCACCGCTTTGTTTCTGATTTGCTGCTTGTTTACAGAGAGGGTTATTTGGTGTCTGTATTTTAGGGGCTTTGTCCTTTATTTAAAGTAAAAACAGTGTCTTAAAGCAAGAATGCAGAATGCCATCTTGTAGAAGTTCTTAACAGTGAATTTTTAGAAACTTGGCTGTCTCAGGTTTGGAGACCTCAGTATGAAACAAACCTCTAAGAGATACTGTCTTATAAGGGATAAAGATAAATGCTTATGTATGTTAGCCACTAGATAATTGTGGATGGAGTGTAAAATGTTAAATATTGTTCTAGAAAGAATTCAGACAGGTAGTCCTTAAAATAGACATATCGGAGTTATTACTGTGCTGATTAATGTTCCTGTCACCCAACTGGAACCTGTACCTTTGGTAGTGCTGCAGTAATTGTGTGTGCGTGTGTGTGTTTGTGTGTGTGTGTGTGTGTGTGTGTGTGTGAGAGAGAGAAAGAGAGAGAGAGAGAGAGAGAGAAAGAGAGAGAGACAGAGAGAGACAGAGATAAGGAAGGGATTATGTTTCTGATTATCAGATTTTATTATAGCTGTGCTGGTGGCAGAAAGGACTCACATTTGAACATATATTTAGTAAAGCAACAATTTAGAACCTACTGAGTTTCAGACAAGCCTTGTGACACCCTTTGGACCCTGAATTGTGGAACTTCCTGGCCATTCTCATAAAGCATTTTGTAAGACGTATGGGTGCACAGTTAATACATAATTAATTATTACTTTGTTAAGATTCCAAAATAGGTGATGAAGGGAAAATAGAAAAAAAATTATGAGAGTAGGTGGCTGCCCTGATGCAAGTAAAGTGACAATACAAAGCAGCTATGCAGAGAAGCTCTGCGTGAGAGCCAGGGGTTCTCACAGGACGCTTAGTGTCACCTTCTGACTTAGATCCTTGTGTGTGGCAAGGGTTTGGCTAGTGTACTCAACAATTAAGTTTCAGATAACTAAATTTACAATACAGTTATAAAAGCTATAGAGTGGTATGGTGTTAAAAAGAGGGACTCTAGAATTGTACTACCTGGATACTTGTCTGTTGTGTAACTTGGACAAGTTACGTAACTGCTCGGTGTTTCCTCATCTGTAAAATGGGGGTGATAGTGGTGCACACATTGTTGGGGTGTCTAAGTATTAATTGAAAGTGTATATGTAGAGGGCTGATAGCTATGCCTGGTACATGAACACTTAGGTAATATTAGCTATTATTATGCATATAATTAGGAGGGATCAATGATTCATGCATAAGTTGTCAAAATGCATTTAAGTGTAATCATTTATTAATTTATTCAAACACCAAACAGTATGTATTATTAACACTGAGTATCAACCAGATGAATAAATTTTAGCCTGGTAACATCTTTGAAATTGTGGGGAATTGTAATAATCAGATATTTGTATTCAATATTTTGGTGAAAATTCATTTAAAATTCTGCCCAGGCAACGGAGCAAGACCCTGTCTCAAAAAAAAAAAAAAATTCTCTGTAGCATCCTAGCTGAAACGTTCCTCCACAGTGCGTGTTGTTGGACATATTCCCCCTTCTGTGAACACCCATGTCACTCTGTAATTTTTTAATGACATTCATTACATTTTTTTATTAATTTTTGTATGTTTCTTATCTATATAGTGCCATATGATTTAATGTTTAGACTAGGACATTTTTGGGAGTGAAAGGTAGCGCTATTAATACTTATGCCAGGCTGGGTGGCAGAAGGCAGACATACCTTGGGTTATCCAGGACATAGGGCTACTGTGCTTATCTCCCTTTCTGGGATGTCCGATGAATCATCTTTCTATTCCACAAAGTACCTGTGACTCTGTTGGTGATAACGGTGATCCATAAATATTTCTTAAAAGAGTTACCAAATAGCACCTGGGCATAGGCGGTGAATTATTTTTGTTATTTATAAATTTCTTTAATTTGAAGAATTGAAAATGCTCACCTGTTCTCTAAGAAATAATCTAATTTGTCTTCTTAAGCAGGAGGTCAGTAAGACAAGTGTTTGCAATGTGCATATGGAGAATTCTGCTACGAAGGGAAATAAAACTGATTAAGGGGTTAATTTGAAAACTTAGTGCACTATTTCCAAATTTTCTACAGAAGTACAAATCATTCATATATATTTATTTGTCCTTTTTAAAGTATGAAGTACCATTTAGAAGCTACTCTAATTAAAATCACTTAAACCACCTTGTCTATTATAGTTAGTGCATAAGGTGTTGTTATTGTTACGAAGCCAAAGTACCCTGGGGCACAGCTCGGCCTAGTCCTCATCTGCCTTTACTTTCCCTAGATAATATGTTTCTTTAATGTATTTTATAATTTGACGTTGTTATTTCCTAACTCTAAAAACTTTATATTTCTTCAAAGCTCCACAAGGAGGCATGTGGCTGATGTGACATTTGGGGTCCCCTGGGAGTAGGCGATATATATCTTGGACAATCAGAATAATTCAGATTATGTATTTTGATACTGTGCCAAAGATATCAAGTTAAGTTTATGTAAAAAGGAGCGTTTTTGTTTTTTTGATTGGTTAGAATATATTCTGAGAATTGGCATTCTGAGGGATTACGTAAAACCTCTCTGTATGTCTGTCTTTCTGTGTGCCAGACTGTCTACCTAGCCTATCATCCATTTATTTATCATTTATCTCTTGTGTATTATATTTGGTAGCATGTTGTATTTGATTCTTCTTTTTTGGGCAGCAGAATCTTATATGGGTTGTTAGGTACTTTCTATATTTTTGCTTTATTATTTCTAAATCCAAAGGGAAATAAATTGTTACCAAATGGTATTTTGAAACTTCTCTTTGGTGTCAAAACTTTTGTTTTTGTCCATATATATAATAATATGAATTCAAACTTTCTTGCTGTTTTAAACCAACCGCAATATTGAGGTAATTACCAGGGATTAACAAGGCAGATCACTTTGATGATGAGGAGAAAAACCTCAGTAGCCAGATGATTTCAGTTTGACGAGCCGTGGGGTGTGTTACCTGTGGTGAAGGGCAGGCCCGCCTTGGCAGTACTTGTGTCTTATGCAACAGCGCTTTGCTGCAGGCACCAAGTCTAAGCTGTTCATTTGCATAGATGTTCAGAGTATTACCGGGAGGAAGGCATGACAAATTGTATTTACATTCTACAAAACGAATGTAATGTTATTGAATTTAGTAGATAAGTGCCTATCTTCAGGACATAAATATCATCTGACTGGAAGCAAATGGATATGAGGAAGTGGGTTTTTTTGTTTGTTTTGTTTTGTTATTAAAGTAAAAGGGAGAGGAGTTAAGTTTGAGAACTGTGCTCACTCTGGTCATACAGATTCTAAAAGACACATGTATGGATCAAGAACTAATATTCATTGGATTTAGGGGCTTTGAGGCTTCTTTGTAATTCAGAGAGACATGTTTATGCAGTTCATGTCAATAAACAATACTGAGAGTCTGCTGTGAACCAGGTACTATCTTGGGTCTAGACAATGGACAATAAGGATCAGTAATTCACAATCCTTGTGGTCAGGATGCTTACAGCCTCTTTATGGGAGTCATCTCTGTAAATAAAAATATAAAATATTAAGTGCTGTGGCAAAAATACGCACTAGTACCATGGGGTAGGTAAGACACACTTGATCCCTCGGGAGCAGGAGCAGGGCAGGAACTACTTTTCTGAAGGATGCGAATTCTCTTTTAGTTGCGTCACAAAGGATGGGTAAGAGTCAGATGGGCTGGAAAAGGGAGGGGCAGGTGGCAGGGAAGGTATTCGGGGCAGGGAAGGGACCAGCAAAAGAATGAGGCTGAGCAGCAGCAGGCGTGTTGTGTGGCAAAGAACTGGAAGACCTTTGGCTTGACAGGAACATAAAATTGGAGGTTAATAGGAGTAGAGGAAAAAGATAAATTGAAGAAATTTTTAGTCAGTTAAAAACCAACAAAACCTGGTGGTGACGGTACGTAGGGTGTGAGATTAATATAAAGGAGGAAGTGACGGTAACTCCTAGGTCTCTGGCTTAGACAATGGTAGGGCTGCCATTAGCCCAGACGGTGTCATTGTTTGGATTAGAAGAAGATGCATTTTCTTCTGGAGTGATGCAACCCTGTGGCAGGGGAATGGTGTATGTGGAGCCCAGGGTGGATTTCAGCCTCCACTTGCCCCTGTGCTTGGTGCTCTTGGGCAGTGCACAGTCTAAACAACTGTAAGAGGCAGCGTGGGCGAGTGGGTGGCCAGTTGGCATTAGTGGACATGGGAGGAGAGAGCAGAACTGGGAGGCAGTGAGGGGGAAATGATGCGTTCGCTTTTGAACATGTTAAGTTTGTAGTATTTGGAGGGTCATTGTTCAGATGGAAACATCAGTGAACAAGTTGAATATAATCTTAAATCTCTGGGGACTGTAGACGACTTAGGGCTGTTAAACTTTTTAAAAAATTGGATTTCAGTTGTTAAAATTATTCAAAGTGAATGATGTTTTGAATTATAGCTCCAGTGGCACTCGTATAGTACTGGTGGTTGACTCTACAAAACGGTTGAACTGCTCTACAAAAAACTCATTTCAAATAACTTTTTGAAGAATATCTACCACTGTTCATTAATATACAGAAGAATGGTCATGATGAATTGGATTGGTGAAATTTTTCTCTTATCTTCTGTTTCAGATTGCTGTGCTATGCCTTGTGTGATTGAGACTTCCTACCAGGAATACCTGTCAGACCGCGTGAGTACAGAAGCTAGACAGGGAGATTGCACCGACTCCTAATTGATTAGGTCTCAGCTAAGCAAAAAAGCAAACATTCTGTTCCAGGTAAGAATAAAAGGAATAATATTTATTTTCTTTGTGATACAAATTATAGATCAGGTAGAAAACTCATCTCTCTCCCCATTATTATTATTATTATTAGGGGCTATAATAATAATATAGTGAAATTTTTGTCAGCTTGTCAGGTTATTTATAGCAACCAATTATAAGACACATAATTGAAAGCATGTTTTTTTGTTTGCTTTTTAATTCCGAAGGGGCAACCTTTCCCAACTTTTTATGTGGCACTGTTTTATAGAAAAACATTGCCGAGGAGTGCTGAAGTGGCCATGAAACAGCCGAACAGGAAAAGGAAGCTTATCATGGATTCCAAAGAGCATTTGGATCAGGACAGATGCTTGGTAAGATGTCAGCTCCTGGACCCTCTGCACAGCGTGTGCTCACCGTTGAAATGCACAGTGGAACAGTACAATTCACACAACCAGACTGAGGGGTCTTCAGTCACTCCAAACTGCTTGTTTCTGGTTGAGTTTTATGTATGATGGTATAGAATACAAGTGTCATTAGTCTGGTCCATTTTAGAAGGTAATCTTCTCTTTAAAGGCGCAAAGAGACCTTTTCTTTTAGAAAGATGGAGGTAACTGATCATTAAATAAGAGAATGGAGGTTGTGACATATATATGTATGTGTGTGTGTGTGTGTGGGTGTGTATAGAGAGCGAGACAGAGAGCCACGCGGGGCCGCCCTTACAAAAGAGTTGGCTCCGGCAGTCCTGGGGGCTGACAAGTTTGAAATCTGCAAGGCAGGCTGGCAGGCTGGAGGCCCAGGGAAGAGTTGATGTTGCAATCTGGAGTCCCAGGTCAGTCTGGAGGCAGAGTTCCTTCACTGTCAGGGGACATCAGTTTTTTCTCTTAAGGTCTTCAACTGATTGAACGAGACTCACCACATAATGGAGAGCCGTCTGCTTCACTCAAAGTCCACTGATTTAAATGTTACTCACATCTAAAAAATACCTTCACAGCAACATCTAGACCTAGAAAGTATAATGTTCACCATGTGTCTAGTTACCTTGTCTGTGCTGTTTCCTTGTAATAACTTTATGTAATCCTGCAAATTTAAAGGTTAGTGGAGTAACCGGAAGACCTCCGTGGTGGCTGTTTTTGGGGATAGTGGACCATTACAGCATTCTCATTTGTGACCCTCTCATGGGCTTTCATCGTTTATTTGGATGTATGTTTTGGGGTCTTCACGTGGTTTGTGGTTATACATTTATGCATTATATTCGGTGAAGTGACATAAAGTAATGCATTTTTTGGTTTGATGCCAGGTTAGGTGTGGTTTGATGAACTTCAGATGTTAAATGAGACATCATAAATGACAGTCTGGTCTGAGATTGGTTTCAGGATGTTAAAAATAGGTCCGTGTCCAACTCTACAGCCATTGCCTCTGGATTAGCCTCACTGGGAGGTGGGGAGGTAAATATGGGGCTGAGGTCCAGCTCCCTGGGTCTGGATTGGTTGCATCTCTTAGATCACTTCCAGGAGAGTTTAGTGCTCTAAATATGTCCAGAGATTTTGCTCTCTGAGAAGTTACTTGGACTGGACTTCGCAGGCCTGCATCTGTCTTAGGCTGTGTGACAATGCCATCTTCTTAGCAGTTTTGGTGTGCTGTGTCATGGCCTCTGAGGAAACGGTGTATAAGGAAATGCAGGATTTGACATGTTCTAAGTTATTCTTGGTTACTGCCTCCCCAAATGTGGTCCCTAGACAAAAAGCCTCAGCATCACTTGGTGGTTTGTGAGAAATGCAAATTCCTTGGCCCCAATCCAGGTGGGTTGGGGCTCGGCCGTCTATATTTTAACAATCCAGGTGATTCCGATGCTTGCTCATGTTTGAGAACCATTGTCCTAGGGAAATAGCTAGATACATCTTACTTATGCATTGTACTATAGTTAATTAATATTTTTCTTAAACTTTCTTAGTTTAATATTTAAGACCACCTCCCCATCCAAACATATTTTCTATTTTTCATCAGTATCATTTCTCAACAAGCTGCTAAAATTATTATTACCCTTACCCAGTACTCAGGTATCTTGCTCTACAACCTGAGTATTTTAACTTCTGACTCACCTGCATTAGCACAAACCCCAATTTACTGTTAAGGCTCAACTCAGTTTCTAACTTAATCCTCCTGGCTTAATCACTATGTCCACCCCACATTGGAATTTCCCCTTTTTTGAACTCTAGAAGTGCCTAACACTTAGGTATGAGGCCTTGTATAGCTGGGTTTTTGGAAATATCTGTTACATGATATTCCTGGTGCTTAATGACATCTCCGTGCAGATGGAGTTCTTTGATTGATAGTAAGCAAGTAATATTTCAGAGGACTATGTTACTACTTTAAGTTTCGAGGTGTTTGGAACATATTCTTATTTTAAAGGATGCTCACATAGGATAATTGAAAAGATGCACATTTAGGATGAATTCCACAGTGCACTGTGAGTTTGGGGCCCATTGCCAGCTACAATGTCCATTTTCATTAGTTGAATTTAACAGTTTAATACAGTAAACCGTATTCACATCTGGGGCTGCAGTCACTGTGGAGAGAAGGGTTCAGTTATGCTTGGATTTTGCTAGATTCCTTGAAATATTGATAACATCCTTTACTTTCTGTGTTACCCTTCTGATTTTATAAGTGGCATTTGTAGTCAACCAAGTAAAATCCTCTTGGCAGAGTAAGCACATAAAACATCAAGCAAAGGCACCGTTGGGTGTTTCTAAACATCTGCTTCTGAGACCATAATTTCATATCTTGGTTATATAGTAATTTTAAATGATAATATTAATATCTGACAATGAATGTCTTCCTAGACTAATATTTTCTATGTATTTCTATATAGAATTTAGAAAATGTTTATTTGTAGTTTTCAGAACACAGGCATATGGTTAAAAATATCAAATAATACAGAAAGTATTAAAACAAGAGGTAAATTTTCCACTATACCTCCTTACATATACATTAACCCCCAAAATATTTTTCTAAAGGTGTGACCACTGTTTATAGTTTCTTATATATCTATATAGGAAATGAAAACAGAAAAAGAAAAGTAAAAAGCCCAAACACTTCATGCACAATTACACATACATACGCATTTCCCAGATGGGCTCGCATTCTACTTGTTGCTTTTTTTGCACCTCATTATATATGTATGTCTTGGAAATACAGGTCTTCTTTTCTTTTCAATGGTGCATAATATGCCATTCTGTGAATGTACTATGTTTATTTAAACAGTACCCTACTGTAAACATTTATGTCGTTTTTATTTTTGTGGTTATATGAGGGCTGTCTGGAAAGTATCCAGCCATTATTAATATAATGTCTCTATTTTTCATATTACATGGATGGATACTTCTGGACAGCCCTGTACACCGTGTCACAGCCAATGCTCTTATGCATGTATCTTTTTGATATACAAATACTTTTGCAGTTCATTCATTGGTAATATCAGCAGAACTGTTGTAATAAAGGGTATGTTCCTTTAAAGTTTTGATAAGCTTTTCCGTATCATCTTCCAAAGAGGTTGCCCTAGTTTACCCTCTGCCTGACGGCATCTGTGAGAGTGCCTCTTTTCCCTGGGTTTTATTACACATTTTATGTCTGTGTTTATTCAGTTCTCCTGTGCGGGTGAACTTTTCTTTATGGTGCTAGTCTCCGTAATGCTACTGCAGACTTTAAGAGGGTTTTCTCTGCTCCTCTTAGACTCTTTGACATATTATACCTTTTCACAACATCCAGCACAAAGATAAGTGTCATTTTGGGTCTCCTTTGCTAGCTTTTCCACTCACCAACTTTGGAATTGACTAGCAAAGTCCAGGCAAATGGTAATTGGGGAAACTAAGCACTCTTTTCCAAGGCGATTTCACTGATGACTGGTGTGTGTGTGGGTGTTCTGGGGACAAAATCCCTGAATGATATTCAGGCTGTAAAATTTCAAATTTCCTACATAAAAAAGACAAGTTTTACAAATACAAAATGAAATTTTTATTTGACCGTATAAGAATAAAATATATGGCCTCTAATTGTGTATATAAAATATCTGTTACTGAATAAATGTTAATTCTCATTTTCCTTCTCCTTCCGAACCTTTTAAAATCAACAAATCTTTATCTGTATGTGAGTTATGAACTTTAGGAGATAGAAATATGAGAGACATTTTCCATTCTATGAAGGATCTTACAGCATTGTTGAAGGAAAGAGAACTAACGTGTGTAGAGTAATGTAGAACAACTATGTACTTACGCAGTACATCAGTGCTCTAGGGTATTGTCACCCTTCAGAGAAAGGTAGGGTCACTGGGAGCTTGAGTCCGACCCTGAAGGATAAAGAATATCTAAGAATGTTGGTATTTAACGCTTTATTATTCAGTTGTAACAAATGGCTTTTAAATCTAGCCTGGTAAATGCAATATGAGAGAAAACAACTTTTATGCGTATTAGCGTCTAGCTGCTTTCTAGACTTGAGAGATAATTAAGTTGAGGGGTCAGTGTGGGGATTGTCTGGGCCAAGGCAGAAGCATGAGCAAGGGTATGGGGTTGGGAGAGAAGGTGATCCATGGAGGGACCTTAATCGCTTGTCTGCCTGGAGCAGATGTTGCTGTTGGCAGTGTCGTAGAATGAGCATTGGACGTGGGTCAGAAGATTCCCATTTTAGTCTTTGGCTCTGCCACTCATTAGCTATGCGACCAAGATCAAGTCCCTTCACCAGGCTGGGCTCAGTTTGCCTATAGAACGGGAGTCTTAGATTAGAAGATCTTTAAGTGACTTTCTGTATCACTCGGTCTAAGTTTTGGTGCGTAATGAGATTGTAAGGTAACTAAGGTAGATCTGGGTGGTCACGCTTAGCCGATCTTGATGGCAGAGAGAGGAAGTAGTGCTTGAGTGGTCGTCTCTGGCTTTGATAGAATGACAGCAGGAGCCACAGTGGACCTCAGCATTGGCAGAGCATAAACAAATGTTTCTTGTAACATCCTTTAGTAGATATCGAGAAAATGTTTGGGGTAGGATTATTTTGGTTACTTATTTTTCAATATTCTTATTTATTTATTTTTTTCATTTTGTTGCTTCACACAGGAGTGATGTCAGTTTGCAGCAGCCACTAAAATTCATTTATAGATGAAGGAACTGCAGGAAGGTGGGGTTTAGAATGCTACTTTAGATTTTTCACTTTTGGTTTTTTGTGTCTGTCTTAGCCAATACTGTAGGGAGATTTCATTCGGAGACTGTAACTGTGTTATCAAGTATTTGAACAAAATGGAAACATTTTCTTCTCCCTGACTATGTCTGCATTCCAGTGGAGCAATGGAAAAAAATCCTACAGATTCTTGTATTTTTATCCAAAAGGTTAATTTCTTTTATCTTCAGTTCATATTCCACATTGGACCAGAGCAAAAAGAATTTAAAAAATGAACATCAAACAGCAGGCGAAATTCAAATAGTACATTGTCACTGGGGTTGGTAAATAGGATTTCACCATTTTCTACAGTTCACGAAACCAATATGCATTACCCTCTGGGGCACAAATACCAAGTTCTTATGGAACAGGGGCAGCAGGTGACTCGGAAGTCTTTGAGTGCTCATGAGACTTCTGTCTGACAGGGTGGGAGGGGAAAGGAGCGTTGTCTGACAATTCCAATGTGAAGAACTGAAATTGCTAAACACAAATCAGTAGTTAAAAATCTCTTGTTTTGTTCCCTTGATTGGAATTCATAGACAGAGAAGTGTAGACACTGATTAGTTAGAGAACATCACTGTAACTTGCAGTAAAAGCATATGATACGTCCAGTGCCATCAGGAAGGAACAGAACAGTAAGCCTTTTTGATTATTTTCCCACATCGTAATTATCTCTTCCAGAATGATGGATTTTAAATTGGTAAATGGAAATGTACCATGGAAAAGACTTATTTTATGTTCCTTAAACCATTATCTCTCTTTTTTCACAAGACTATTTTTTTTTTCCTAAAGCTTTATTTTCAGTTTCAGAACTAAAATTTGAATCCTGAGAAATCACATTAATGATTTTATTTTTCTCAATTCATATTGATTTCCTTAACTGTTCTGTCTGGAAGGATAAGGTAAAGTGCTCATTTTTTTCTTTTGTTTTTTAGAATTCATTCTTTACTCGTTAATAGCAGTGTAGATTTATTACTCTTATGAAATAATTAATTAGCCCAGACAGAAGCAAAGAATATTAAAGCTAGCAGGAACTTTTGAGAACATTTAGTCCAATCCTTTTATTTTAACAGGCAAGAAAAATCAGGCCTAGAGAATGTATGTCATTTGTTCAAAATTAAATGGCTCTTTATTCATGGAGTTGGGATTTGACCTCAGGTCACCCAGCCCCAAATTCAGCATTTTTCCTGCTCTATCATATGATAGTAAATATTTTTCCATTTGCAAAATTGTTTTAAAAATGAGGTGAGGATATCATAATATAAATGTAAATTTACTCTGAAATACAAAATTACGAGCTTTTGTGTGTATATGTGTACATCTCCATATCTATAACCTTGATCTATCCAAAGAACATACAGACAGAAGAGCTTCAGAAATCTAAACCCAAGTGAGAGGTAATATTGTTTTTTGGGGGATTTCTTTTTTCTTTCTAGGCAGAATTTCAATGGCAAATAAAGAAGTGTGAACCAAACATCCTAATCCACTGAGTGACCGATAACATATTATATATTTCTTTTTAATTTTGAATGAGACAGTGATTATAAAAATGCTTCAGTAGCTGTTGTGTGAGCAGAATCAACTCTTGAATCTGTTTCTTGTTACTGTTTTGATTTTTATGGTAGAAGAGAGTTGCTTTGTTTTGAATTACATATGTGAATCTCCTGTGTATTGAATGAATAAAGAGGGGTGAAATTGGGATGAAGAGCAACCTAGAAAATAGACTCTATTTGAGAGTTCATCATCTCACTTGCAGCAGAATAGGGGCAGATATGATTGGATTACTACTGCCCCCTCACTCCATGCCCTGGGAAGAGACAGTAGCCTTGCCACTCATAGTATATACCATATATTTTCGCAGTGGCATCTGCTGGGAGACTCTTGGAAATGCATGATCTTAGGCCCTACCCCATACCGACTGGATCAAGATCTACATTTTAGCAGGATTCCCAGGTGAATGTGTGAGAGGCACTGGATGTAATACATTTTATCAGGATGCTACTTTATTAATTGCACAAAGATATCCACTATAACTTTGGATGTGAAATCTGCAAAGCAGGAAAGTACTATTCTTGAAATTTGCCTTCATTTAGCAAATGTTTGTTGAGCTAGACTAGGTGTCCAGCTATGTTTTGGGGAGGAAAGATGGTTAAGACACTGTCTGCCTTCAGTAAGCTCACCAAAGCAGGAGAGCCCAATCAATAAAACAGATGATTATGTTGCAGCATGACAGGCCCAATGACACAGATTTGTATAGGAAATTTTCAGGCATCAGAAGTTTGCCCTACTTAGCAGTGGTGGAGGGGAGGAGGAAGGAGGATCATGGAAAGCTTCCCAAGTTGTCTCCTAAAGGATAAGAAGGTGAGCATTGGTTCTCTGTTGTTGCATAACAAATTACCAGAAAGATAGCAGCTTAAAACACACATTTATTATTATAGTGCAGTTTCTGAGAAGTTCAGGCATGACTTACGTGGATTCTCAGCTGGTAGCCTGATGCAGTCATCTTCAATCTCATCGGTTTGGTTACCTCATTAGTAAAGAAACTTCAATCACATATCTGGCTATATGTGGATTGTCTATTTGAAAATGATGTGATTTATTACTATACAAAGTACATTTTGTACCTTAAAAGAAACTAAAAAGTATGAAAATGAAATTAATAGTATTTATTTTAGTAGTTAAAACTAATTTGTTCTCACTGAAATATTGGCATGCACGATTCTCCTCTGAACACTAGGTTTAAAGCTTTGTGATACCATTATCTGCAGTCTGTTTTTCAGGTTTGGTTTTAATTATTGTCATAGCTAGGGTAACTGAGCATCTTCACTTGCCTAGGATTGAAGGTTTCCCTAGATGTGGGGATTTTTGGTGGTGCGACCAGGTTAGCCCCCTGCATACTGGGACAGTCTCTTTAGTCGTAACTTAAAAAGATATGTCCCAAATATATATATAGCAGTAAATTGAAGAAATAATTGTTGGATAAATTACTAAATCATGATACTCATTTTTCATCATTATGCCACCAATTATGCAAAAGTTTTTGTATAATTCAGCTGCTAAATGTTCACATTATGTGATGACGATTAGTTGTTCCTAGAAACTAGTCAAAAGTATTGCACGCATATATTTCCAAAAGCAAGTTCAAACCCACTGAAACCCTTCATTTGGAAGATTTTAAATTTGGGAAATGCTGTTCCCTAATTTTTAAGTCTACCATTATTATGAGTTTTTAATAGACCATACATTGTTTATGGTCACAGAATTATGTAAATGAGACACATCTCGATACCCATTTTCAAAATACTCTTTGCTACCATGCCTTTCAAAAAAGGAAGCTACTTTCTTAGTATTTGTTGAATGGTAAACTTCACTTTGAGAGTGTCAGGAAGGTGTGCCTGATTAATTATTTGCACCATAGGGAGAAGCTTTGTCATCTTGTTTGTTGTATGTGCTTCTATTGTTTGTCATATTCAATCTGTGGTTTCTTTACAGGGATCTTCGAAGTTACTTGTCCATTCTCTGAAGGTCAGTTTGGTTAAAATTAGGTAATGTTATTTTAACTGAGCATGTATAAACTGTAGTAGACCCTGATAGGCTGAAAGGAAAAGTAGGATAGAGGGCTTGGCTTTGGTATGGAATGAGCATCTTCCGATAGCCACTTCCTATGGGACTGTCAAGCCCAGGGATCCAGTCATCCGGTTATGGTGGGCATCCATGTCAACCTCAATATTAACTGTTATTAAAGTTTCCTCTTTCTTGTGTTTTAGCCAATGAACAATTCAGACAATAATAATCATTCATGTCTGAATGATCCATGGTGTGCCCCTACTGGGCACCCACTGGGAAGGTGCTGGTACTGTACTGGCCTCTCAGATACAGGGGTCTTCATGGCTTTGCTTCCGGCAAACACTAACATTAGTTTTCAGCATTTCAAACAATAATCCAGAACTATGGTCTAATCTCGATTTTCTATATTCTAGGAGCAAGGTGAAGAAGAAAAGAAGCCCAGGAATGGCACAACCTCTTTGAATCATGGTATTTATCTCTCTTACAGTGTTAGTTCACAATTAACAGCTTTTAAGTGAATTTTTATTAGATTGATTTAGTTGTTTTAGGTTTATTAATTTAAATATATAGTAATAATTTCTACTATTTATTTAGTGTGCTCCATACTCTTCTTTTGTAGACTTCATCAGTGTCACCTCACATTTTCAAATATATACATCGAAAATGTCTGAAGCTCTTATTACCTCAGTTAATTGCCTTTTACGAAAGCTTTAAGTAAAACAACTTCTGATCTGTAAACTTTCTTTGTGAACAAGAAAATAAAGAGATGCTACTTAGTTTATTTATAATTCTGTGCTTAAGCTTTTCTCAGATTGGTTTGATCTTTTAATGATTCTATTTGTACACTTCTATTAAAATTATGTTTTAGAGGAGTTTGCACATTTGCTCTAAAATGAATATTCTTCATTATGGTTATTAATACATCAGTAGGTTTTAAATAAATAGATTTTTAGTATTCAACTAATTCTCTGATGCTTTAAATTTAAAACAAGAAATGAAGATGCTACTGCTATGGAATATATATTCCACAGATTTGTGATTATTACTATATAAGCTATTATTAAATTTTCTGTAAAGTGTAGTTGAATATCCAATAGTATTTGTGCCATTCTCAGTGGAAAGGAAGCATATAAATTTGACAATGCTCCTCTAATTACCTTTTAAAGCACATTAAGTATCTGTTGAGTAAGCTTTTTTTTTTTTGATTGGTTTGTTTTTAAATAATGGAAACAACTAAAACTACCTCGAAAAATGACTATATTGGGATACAATATTGAAAATTTGTGATCTTCTACCTAAATGTTTTTTAAATAAAATGTTCTAAGCAAAATGTATTGCTTTAAGCTTTAAATTTATTTTCCTCTTTTGCTGACTTCCCAGGCCTGTCATGTTCTTTGCCGAAAAATCACAATAGAATGCAGTAGTTCGATAATTATGTAACTTGATGTTCAGGTCCATTGAAATATACTTCAGTTATGTAAGACTGGGATTTGAGAAATAAATTTGGACTGTACCTGGCCTTAACAGCAGAGCTTTTTAAACAATTTTTTTCTTCTTCTCAGAGAAAGGGTTGTGATTTATGATGTTGTTGTTTCTCCCCGGCAGCTATATTTTCACACTAATGTAAATTGTTTTAGGTCTCCTATTCTGTGGTTGAAACATTTACTCTACAAAAAGAAAAGCAGACCTAGGCCAATAATTTTTAAATGTTCAGTCCCTCAAACTAAGATTCTTTATTAATGTAGTATTTACATTTTCATTATATCCAGCTATATGTTTATCTCAAGTAGCTTTTCAGTTTTTAATTTGCTGTTGTTCTTCCATTGTTGTACTTATTTTACAGTTAATGGTCCATTCTCAAAAGTTTCACACTGAGGTTTATTCTTCAAATTTAATATTGTCACTTATTGCTGTTTTCTCCAGCTGTAGAACATAATAAATGTTGAGAAAAAGGATGATACTTGATTTGTGTATATAGATGCTACAAACTGCTGTTTGAAATGCAAATCGGATTATTTGAAGGTTTTTTGAGGTAATTTATATTTTTGCCACTTTTAGTGGGATAAAGAAAATAATTCCTTAAATTGCCTATTGTCTTAGCATTATATTGGGGATTTTTCTCCCATAGTTTGCGGAAATAGTTTAATCTTTTCTTTAAGCTGCTTACGAAAGAGATTTAGTCACTTCAATAACAAAAACCCCACAAAACTATGTATGTACACATGCATATTTATATATGAACAGTTAATTTTATCGAAAAATAAACAATTCTTAGTAGTGATTTTATAAGAAGTATATGTTTCTTTGAAAATCATTTAAAAAAATAATTTATTGAATGCCCAGTCTGTACCACTAACATTGAAGCCCATGTTACAGATGATGAAGCTGAGAAAGGCCATCTGACTTATTTGAGGTAAACTTAACTAGTTAGTCGTAGATCCAGGATTTGAACCCACATCGAGCAAGTTCTAAAGCCTATGCTCTTTCAACTTTACCTGTATTCTTTCTACATTAACTTCTCCCCTCTTTGTAGCTATTAAGATAGAGGTAGAGAAAACTGGAATCTTGCTTAGAAATAGAATGAGAAAAATTACTGCTAACAGTTGAAGTATTAGTGGGCTCTTGGGGAAAAGTGGCAGATTAGAAGCAGCCGCCAGCACACCCCTCCCAGGGAAAGAAGTGAAAATTGCCGGCAGCTGCCAATACACTGATCGCTCTTCTCTGAGGGAACATTATGAAATCACAGAGAAGCAACACTGGACACTCGGTGTGTGGAAAAAATGGTGACGGGGTGATATATTTAACTAGATCAAAGCACGCACAGGGAAGAACAGGCGGATAGAGCGCTGGGGCGCCGTGCTCATCCTGCTGGCATTGTGTGAGTTGTGAGAAGGCTCCTTCCACCGCCACAGACTTCTACCTTCATCATACTGGGGACCTGCCTGGAGTCTGTGTGGAGTCATTACACCAGATTGCAGGTGTGGTGGGGCCAGGCAGTGGCTAAAGCCATCCTGAGCTCTCAGGTGCACGGCACCATGTCAGCACCGGGCTGGGCAGAGAGTGGAATAACTGAAGGCTCCCCTGAGCTGTACCTTGTGACTGGAAGCCCAGCACCCTCCCCCCTACACTGCAGCGGGATCTGAGCTCAGGAATTGACTGGGCCATAGCAGGTCCAACCTGGGAGGCTTTGGGCCACTACTTCTTTGGTTGGTCCCGGGGGGGTGGTGGTGGGGAGAACTCCATGGTCCCTGACCTGCTACAACCAACCTGCACCTATGTGACTTGGCATCTGTGTGCTCCCCGAGCCTGTGAAACAGCCTGCCACTTATTTGGACCTGACCTCCAGGCCCTGTATGCCTCCTGCCTGTTTGGCCCTGACCCACCTTCCAGGTTGGATCAGCTCTACCGCTCTCACAGCCCTGCTGCTGGCTCAGAGTCCTTGCTCAAGAGCCCTGCTTCAGGCTCCTGCCCAGTCCTGGCTCTGAGGCTCTCACACTGGAGCCCGAGACTCCACCTATGTGCTTTCAGAGCTCCCACCACGCCCGGGACACCATCCCCAAGACTCCAGTGCTGCACTTGGACCCAAGACCTCACCCTGGAGCCTCCACCAGGGTGGGAGGAACTACACCCAAGTCCAATGCCCTGCCAGAGACTGCCCAGCCTTGCGCCACCAGTGCGCTAGGAACTGTTTGAGCAAATGCCCACAGCCTGGGTACCCATGACCACTGCCTAGATAGCCTCACCCAGCTGCTACTGTTACTTCCGTGGGGAGACCACAGGTAGAGAAATCCCCACAACACTAACCTCAATGAAGAGGGTCTTGCCCAGCTCCCAACTCGAACATCCTGCAACTATCTGGTGAACAACACAACACCCAGCACAAAGAGCATTCAGCACAGGCTTGGGCTGAGGCATTCACAGGCAAGCAGAACAAATCAGAACAGCTGCATTATAGGCTTCTAGTGCACACGACCCTCCTCTGCCTCGTCAACATTCCGGAGTTGGGGGAAAAAAGCACCGTCTAGCGACCTTCCCTTTTTCTAATCAAACAGAGTTTCCAGCAAGGAACAGGTGTCCTGCAAACCTATTAGCCCTGAGTCAAAAAAAAAGGTTTCAGATGAGAAGAAGCCAGCAAAAGAGTGCTAGCAAAATGGAAAATCAAAACAGATTGACACCCTCAAGGGATCACCACGGAGCTACAGTAGTGAATTCCAACTACAAGGAAATTGCTGGAATTACAGAAATGGAATTCAGAATATGGATGGCAAATAAGATTAATGGAATTGAAGAGAAAGTTGAAAACCAACCAAAAAAAAAGCCAAAAAATATTTCAGAAAATTAGTGAAAAAGTCACTAAAGAACTAGACAACATAAGGAAGGATATAATAGAACTTAATGAAATTAAAGAGTCATTTAAGGAATTTGGAAACACAGCAGCAAGTTTCAGCTGTGAAGGCTGTCGAGCAAACGCAGTCATTTAAAGAGGCAGAGAAGAGAAACAGAAAGGCAGAGCAATTACTTAGAGAGACATGGGACTATGCGAAGCAAACTAACAGACAAATTATAGTTATCCCTGATGGAGAAGAAGAAAGAACTAAAAGCATGGAAAAATATATTCGAGGGAATTATTGAGGAAAACTATCCTGATATCTCTAGAGATCCAAGCATCCAGATACAAGACAATCATAGAACACCAGGAAGAGTCATAGCAAATAGGACATCTTCAAGACACACAGTAATCAACCTGGCCAAAGTCAAAATGAAAGAAGAAATTCTATAAGCAGTTAGACGTAAGCAGCAACTGACCTACAAGGGAAAATCCATTAGGACAACAGCAGCCTTCTCAGTGGAAACCTTACAAGCCAGAAGGGAGTGGGGCCCCATCTTCAATCTTATTAAACAGAACAACTGCCAGTCTAGAATTTTGTAGCATGCAAAACTAAGTTTCACAATTGATGGAGAAATTAAGTCTTTCCCAGACAAGCAAACACCGAGGGAATTTGTCATGACCAGACCTGCCCTGTAGGAAATATTCAGAATTGCATTATACATGAATCAGCACAATAGATACCCACCAGTGTAAAATAATTTGACATTTAGCTAAAGCTCCCAACTCATATAAAACAATAGCACAAGAAGACAAACAAAGCAACAAGATCCTACCCAGTATGATGGATAGAACAGCATCACACTTATCAATTTTATCTCTTAAAATTAATGGTTTAAATGTGCCACTCAAAAATATAGACTGGCTGAATGGATGAAAAAATACAACTCAAGTATCTGCTGTCTCCAGGAGACTCATATAGACCACAGGGATGCAAACAGGGTCAGAGTGAAAGGATGGAAAAAAATATTCCTTGCAGATGGAAACCAAAAGACAGCATGGGTAGCCATTCTCATATCAGACAAAATTGACTATAAATCAGGAAGTAAAAAAAGACAAAGATAGTCATTATGTAATGGTAAAGGGAGCAATTCAACAAGAAGACATAGCAATCCTAAATATATATACACCTAACAGAGGAGCTCCCAGATACATAAAATAAATTCCATTGGAGCTAAGCAAGGGAATAAATAATCATCATCATCCTTGCTGGAGACTTGAACACACCCCTAACAGAGCTGGACAGATCATCAAAGCAGAAAATAAAGAAAGAAACACTGGACTTAAATGGTAACCTAGAACAAAAGGATCTAACAGATATTTACAGAACATTCCACCCCCAAACTACTGAAGATACATTCTTCTCATCAGTACATGGGATATTTTACAAGATTTATCATATCTTAGGCCACAAAAATAACTCAACAAATTAAAAAAATAGAAATCATACCATGTATCTTCTCAGACCATAGTGGATTAAAACTAGAAATCAATTATAAGAGTAACATTCAATTCTACACAAAGTCATGGAAATTAAACAACTTGCAATGGAATGATTATTTGGTCAATAATGAAATCATTAATAAGATAGAAATCTAAAGATTCCTTGAACTGAATGACAGAGGAGACACAAGCTATCAAAATCTATGGGACATGGCCAAAGCATACCTAAGGGGAAAATTCATAGCCTTAAATGCCCACATCCAAAAGTCAGAAAGATCACAAATTAACAACCTAAATCACATCTCAAGGAACTAGAAAAAGAAGAGAAAACCAAACCCAAAACCAGCAGAAGAGAAAAAATAACAAAAGTTAGAGTAGAACTAAATGAAATGGAAGACAAAAAATAATACAAAAGGTTAATGAAACAAAAAATTGGTTCTTTGAAAAGATAAAGAAGATTTATAGACCTCTTGCTAGATTAACCAGGATTGGAAGAGAAGGGACCCAAGTAAGCTCAATCAGAAATGAAAAAGGAGCTATGACAACTGGTAGCACAGAAATATAAAGCATCATCTGTTAATACTACAAAAATCTCTATGTACATAAACTAGAAAATGTAGAGGAAATGAACAATTTCCTGGAAACACACAACCTTCCAAGACTCAATCAGAAAGAAATAGAACTCCTGAACAGACCAATAATGAGCAGTGAGGCTGAAGTAGTAATAAAAAGTCTTCCAACAGAAAAGCCCTGGACCAGATGGATTCACAACTGAATTTTACCATACCTATGAAGAAGAACTGGTACCCATCCTGCAGAAATTATTCCATAACATAGAGAAGGATGGAATTCTCCCTAACCCTTTCTATGAAGCCAGTTCATCTTGATACCAAAACCAGGTAAGGACACAACAGAAAAAGAAAACTATAGACCAATATCCTTTATGAATATAGATGTGAAAATCCTCAGTTAAATACTTGCAATGTGAATTCAACAACACATAAAAACATTAATCCACCATGACCATGTGGGCTTCGTCTCAGGGATGCAAGGATGGTTCAACATATGTAAATCAATAAATGTGATTCACCGCATAAACAGAAGCAAAAACAAAGACCGTATGATCAAATCAATAGATGCAGAAAAAACATTTGACAAAATCCAGCACCCTTTCATGATAAAAATGCTCAACAAACTAGGGATAGAAGGAATATATCTCAAAATTATAAAAGCCATGTATGACAAACCCACAGCCAACATCATATTAAATGGGGAAAACTTGAAAGCATTTCCACTCAGAACTGGAACAAGACAAGTGTGCCCACTATCACCACTTCTATTAAACACAGTGCTGGAAGTCCTAGCCACAGCAATCAGGCAAGAGAAATAAATAAAGGATATCCAGATCAGGAAAGAGGAGATAAAACTATCGTTTTTTGCTGACATTATGATTTTGTATTTAGAAAACCCCGAAGACTCCACCAAGAGACTGCTGAAACTGAGAAGTAAGTTCAGCAAAGTCTCAGGATATAAAATCAGTGTACACAAATCAGTAATATTTCTATATACCAATAACACTCAAGCCAATATTCAAATCCAAGACTCAGTACCCTTCACAATAGCTACAAAGAAAATAAAATACCTAGGAATATACTTAACCAAAGAGGTGAAAGAGCTCTACCAGGAGGACTATGAAATACTGAGGAAAGAAATTGCAAATGACACAAACAGAGAAACATATTATGCTCATGGATTGGTAGAATCCACATTATTAAAATATCCATACTCTCCAAGATGATTTACAGATTGAGTGCAATCCCCATCAAAATACCAATGGCATATTTCACAGATCTAGAAACAATAATTCTATGCTTCATTTGGAACTGGAAAAGAGCTTCAATAGCCAAAGCAATCCTAAGCAAGATCAAATCTGGAGGCATCAAATTACCAGACTTCAATCTATACTACAAGGCTATCATATCCAAAACAGCATGGTATTGGTACAAAAATAGAGACACAGGCCAATGGAACAGACCAGAGAACCAAGATATAAAACTATCTACCTACAGCCAACTGATCTTTGACAGAGCAAACAGTATTGTACACTGGAGAAAAGAAGCCCCAATCAATAAATTGTGCTGGGAAAACTAGATAGCCACATGCAGAAGAATGAAAAAGAACCCCTGTCTCTCACCACTCACAAAAATTACTTCAAGAAGGATAAAAGACTTAAATGTAAGGCATGAAACCACAAGAATTCTAGAAGAAAATGTAGGAAAAACTTTGGTAGGCATCGGTCTGGGCAAAAAAATTATGAGCAAGACCCCAATGTCAATAACAGCAGCAACAAAATTAAATACATGGGACTTGATTAAATTAAAAAGCTTCTGCACAGCTAAGGAAAAAAATCAACAGAGCAAATAGACAACCTACAGAATGAGAGAAAATATTCATAATCTATACCTCCAGTAAAGGGCTTATAACTATTAATAGAATCTACAAAAAACTCAAACAAATTAGCAAAAAAAAAAAAAAACAACAAACAACTCTATTAAAATGTAGTCAAAAGACAGGAATAGAAATTTTTCAAAAGAAGATAGCAAGTGGCCAAGAAACAAATGACAAAATTCTCAACATGACTAATCATCAGGGAAATGCAAATTAAAACCACAATGAGATATCACCTTACCCCTGTTAGAATGGCTTTTATTAAAAAGTCCCCAAACAGTAGATGCTGGTATGGATTCAGAGAGAAAGGAATATTTATACACTGTTGGTGGGATTTCAAATTAGTACAACCTCTATGGAAAACAGTAGGGAGATTTCTCAAAGAACTAAAATTAGACCTACCATTTGATCTAGCAATCCCACTGTTGGGTATCTACCCAAAGGAAAAGAAGTCATTTTATCAAAAAGACACCTGTACTCTAATGTTTACTGAAGTACTATTCACAATAACAAAGATATGGAATCAACCCAAGTGCCCATCAATTCTTTAGTGGATTAACAAAATGTGGTATATGTATACCATGGAGTATTACTCAGCTATAAAAAAGGATGAATTAATGTCTTTTGTAGTAATTTGGAAAGAACCGAAGATCATTATTCTAAACTACATATCTCAAGGATGGAAAAACAAACACCACATGTACTCTGTAATAAATTGAAACTAGCCCATGGGCACACAAATACACATAGGAACATAAAAGGTGTTGGAAGTCAAGCAGTGGGGAGAGGGGAGGAAGGGAAGGGCCAAAATCCACCAGACAGGTACAATGAACACTATTTCAGTGATGGGCACATATGACTCAAGCCATGTGTTAAAAACATTTGTATCCCCTTAATATTTTGAAATAAATAAATAAATAGAAATTTCAAAATAATATTTTGAAATAAATAGATAAATAGAAAACAAACAAAAATAAGGTATTAGTGGTGTCTACTACAGCCTTCTGTGTCCTTGAGACTGGCGGAACCACATTTTCCCTGACATAGTAATACTCTGAGATTAATTGTTTGGTTCTTTTGGAAACTCTAAGTTATTCCCAATAATTCCAAAAGTTTAACAACTGTCTTAGATACCCCCAAGAGAAGGCTCATCTCAGTATTATTTGTTGATGATTATGTTTGATTAAAAGTTTAGAATTAATATTTTCAATCATTGTGTAATCCCAGACCTATAAGCCTTTATAGTTGTCGTCTCTAAAATGAAAAGAACTGGTTTCTTCAGTTGAACAAGTGATCTGGCTTCTACCCTTCAATTTTATAAGTGCTCTTTTTAAGTAGTATAGTACTAATATTTATTTCATTGTGTGTTGGGGCTATGAGGACTTTATAAAGATAAAAAAAATATAAAAATTGTAAAAGAAAATCAGATGTATGCATTTAAGTTAAACTCTGTACATTAAAGAACACCATAATAAACAAAATTAAAAGGGAAGTAACAACCTAGCAAATATTCTCCAAAACTGTAGCTAACAAAAAGTCCATAACAGATAAAGGAATTAGGAAAAATCATTAGATATTTTTCAGTCCAAAAATAGGCAAATGGCATCAACAGGTAATTCAATGAAGAAGAAATCAAAGTGGCTAAAAATAAATATATTAAAAAATTCATTCTCACTACGATACAAAAAATTACAAATTTAAAAGTGATGGCATTTTTTAACTTAACAAATTAACCACAATGAAAAAAACTGCTAATATTCCTTGCTGGTGGGATGGGGAAGACTTGTCTGTCAGTAAACTGCTACCAGGAGTAGAATTTGTTTCTATTATTTTGGAGGACATATATTTATCAAAACTGTTTAAAAAACCATTTCTTTAACTTTAATGTTTCAAATTTGTCCTAATGAAATCAGCATGTACATTCAATTTATGCATATGATAGTCGATGTGGCACTATTTGTAAGTAGGGAAAAGTTGGAAATAATCTAAATTTTTAGCAAAATGAAATTAGATAAAACATTGTGGTACAACTGTGTGTAGACAATTATGCAATCAGTTAAGTGCTTTTGAAGAAATTTAAATTATATGAGAGGAAAAGCTTATGATAAAATATTAAGGGAAAGAAATTCCCAGGGGATTGGTTTGAATGATGGCTAAAAAAAAATCACATTATTATAGAATAAAAAAGATGTTCTTGTTATTTCTAAGTTGTGAGATAAAAAGCATATTTTCTATATTTTCCATGTATTTTTTTATAATTAGTATGTAATCATGTTGCAATCAGACAAACAGAAAAAATAACTTCAGAAACTCTTGAACACTATAAACTTTAATTTGTGGAATAGAGAGTAGTGTTGCAGTATCTGTTATTAGATTTTTCTTTTTTTTTTTTTGAGACAGAGTCTCACTCTGTTGCCCGGGCTAGAGTGCCATGGCATCAGCCTAGCTCACAGCAACCTC
>CAUYSK010124614.1:0-31049 GCA_963575035.1 Avahi laniger | reverse complement strand
ATACTTTTAAACATATGCCAAAATCTGAAATAAAATAACACACCTTAAAGAAAATAGAAATAAGTATTTATCTAATTAAGAAAAAATTTTCTTAAAACCAAAATGAGATATCACTTATCTCCAGTGAGAATGGCCTTTATCAAAAAGTCCCAAAACAATAAGTGTTGGCGTGCATGTGGAGAGATAGGAACATTCACACACTGCTGGTGGGACTGCAAACTAGTGCAACCTCTGTGGAAAGCAGTATGGAGATACCCTAAAGAGATACAAGGAGATCTACCATTTGATCCAGCAATCCCATTACTGGGTATCTACCCAAAAGAACAAAAGACATTCTATAAAAAAGACATCTGCACTCTAATGTTTATAGCAGCACAATTCACAATTGCAAACATGTGGATACAATCCAAGTTCCCATCAGTATATGAGTGATTAATAAAATGTGGTATATGTATACCATGGAGTACTATTCAGCTATAAGAAACATGGTGATATAGCTCCTCTTGTATTTTCCTTGATAGAGCTGGAACGCATTCTACTAAGTGAAGCATCCCAAGAATGGAAAAACAAGCACCACGTGTACTCACCATCAAATTGCTATTAACAGATCAACACATAAGTGCACATATAAGAATAACGTTTATTAGATGTCGGGCGGGGGGAGAGGGGAGGAGGGAGGAGGGGACAGGAATATGCATACACAAAGAGTGTGATGCGCACCATTCGAGGGATGGACACACTTGAAACTCAGACTTGGGGTGGGGGACAAGGGCAACATAGGTAACCTAAACATCTGTACCCCATAATATGCTGAAAGAAAAAAAAAAGCTATCCATTTTCATACTCATCATTCAAGCTTGATCATATTGATCACACTCCCTCGTCATGTTCATAACACAGAGCAGAGAATTCACTCACTTTGATTCCCATATGGGGGAAAGAAAAAAAGTAAGTTTATTTTTCACAAGGAACCTAATTCTATCTTTAAAAGTCCTTCAGAAAGGGCATGATGATCCTCATTTTACCCATGGGAAACTGAGGCACTGAGAAGTTAAGTAACCTGTCCAACTGAAGGAACAGACTCTTCCCACTTTAAGATAGCCTTTTTATAGTTAACATGATCTTTTTGGGGTAAATCTATAATTATTTAAAATTTTAATTTTTTATCTGACTTGTTTATACAGAAGTGTGCTTCCAGCTCTTCTCTCCAAGAGATTATGTAAATTTATTGGGAAAATGGTTATCACTACTGGCTTTAGGGGTGGGCATTGATCTCTGCCTTTGTTGCTACCATTGATGACAAGCCAGAGGCTACTGTAACTCACATTCTAATCTCTCAGCACACGCTGTCAGGGCAATATCTGGGCTATATGCCCATTGATCCTGATAATCCTACTCGCTTTAATTTTTAACAGTGTTTCAGGTCCTCTTGGGCCTGGCTGTGACTTCCATTTGACTTCTAGTATTCCTGGCAATGCTCATCGCAAGGCCATTGTTCTCTCACAGTGGTGATCTCACAGGCAAGCTTGCATCCCAGAAATATCCCTTCTATACTACTCAGGAGCTGAGGGAGAAGGGCAGACAGTTTCTCTGGTTCTGCCTTTGCCCAAACATGTCACAACAGCACATCTGCTCCATGCAGCCAACTGACAGCAGCAGAAAAAACTGGAATCAAGGCACACAACTTCTGCTCTCTGCTTCTACCTTAAGTGCTCTGAATGGTTCTACATCTTCCCTTTGAGATTCGACCCAAACCTGGGTGAGTGAAGATCTTTGTGCAATGATCTGTTTCAATGGGAAAGCTGAAAGAAAAAAAAGTAAACAAGAATCATGGAAAGTGGAGAGAAGGTTATTCATTCACTCACACTATCATTCATTTACTCATCATATCTTTCATGCTACATTCTATATAATTCTATCACAATTAAGAGTATACTCTTAATTTGTATTTTCCTTAGTGGGATGTGTCACAAGCCTACTACTCATTTAGTATGGTATATGCCCATTATATAGTTATTAATAGCATTATGGATAGTAATTACAAATAGGTATTACGCATCTGCGATGGCTTAGGTTTAACCACAAAAGCAATTCTTGTTTGAATTAGTAATCTTATCTTCTTATGTTACCTTATTTTATTATTTTATCTTATTTTGTTTCAGTTGTATCTTGTTAGATCTTTGAAAAACAAAATCCTAGTTTTTGCTAAATTGCTGCATAATCACATGATTTGGGGGTCACTCAATTCATGTTTCTGGGTCTCAGTTCCTTATCTGGAGATTAATTGACAATTTGAAAAGTCATTTCTAGTTCTAAAAGCCTATGATACTTTTACTTTAAAAATTCCATTAGAACTTTGACTTCAAATGCAATAACACTCATCAATCCTGCCTGGGCTCTGCAGGTGGTTCTTTACATCCTTCAGTGTTTCTGCAGTTGAATGATTTAGTGTTGGCATATATCATTTTGATTTAAAGAAAAAGAAGAAGAAGAAACAGAGGAAGGAACCAATACAACCTCTATAGGCATTAATTTCTCAGTGTTAAAATGGGTTATATACTACAAGAGGTTTCATGCGAACTTCTGTTTCAAACCCCTGTGTCGTAATATTGATTTTCAAAGAATAATTATTATTCGTGAAAATAATAGTGTTATTTGGAAATAATAATTATTTCCAAAGAATAATTCCAGTTTTGACAGGACTTGGAAATACCTGAGTAATCTTCCCCACATGCCTATGGAGCATTTATACTGCATCAATTTAGTGATCCTGAAACTACGTTTCCCAGAATTCATTCCCTGAATGGTTTTAGGTTTGCATTGGCCGCAAACAACATTTTGCATGAAGTTTGGAAGACAGAAGTAAAGCAATAGCCACATTTTTATGTTTGAAAGTTCTATGCAGGGCTTCAAATACTGTGACATCTGGCAGGTTATCACTCATTTGTTAGCTTACTTTGTAAGTATAGGGTAACATCTGAACTTGTAGCTTCCTTACCTTCCACCAGTTCTCTTTTTTGGGCAATTTCAAGTTCTGAACCACATGAGTGGTTAGGTCCCTGGTGAGGGCATCAGCCTCTCCTATGAGCCATGACATCTAGGTTGGAGATGGTGATAAACACGTGTGTTTCAGTTTGTCCTCATGTACTTCACTTTTTCTTCATGCTTTTCCACAAAATACCTTGTTCCCCAGTTGCCAGTCTGGCTGACTTTTAGAGACATCGAATTCAAAAAGAAGCACAGAGCTTAAATCTTCCATATCCTCCTTTCTTTCTGTTCTGATAGTTACGTAAGATTTAATCCTAATAAAAAATCCCTTATTCTAGCTCTATTCTGTCCAATGCGGTAGCCACTAGCGTATGTGACTATTTAGTACTTAAGTGTAACTAGTCTGAATTGAATGTGCTATGAGTATAAAAATACTCTAAATTTCAAAAATTTAGTGTGAAAAAAGGAAAATGCAAATGGTCTCATTGATAACATTACATGTGATTATATGTTGAAATAATATTTTTGAAAATATTGAATTAGATAAAATACTTTAAAATTAATTTTCTTTTCTTTTTGCTTTTTAAATATGACTATTAGAAAAATTAAATTACACCTGAGGCTTACATTTGTGGTTTGCATTATATTCCTATTAGATAGGGCTGTTCTAGATTTCTCACAGTAGTTCTGATTCTCTGATCAAAAATTAAATCAGTATCTTTAATATCCCCTGTTCCCTATAGAGATGAGTAATACAGAAAGTCCTCAAATGATATTTGATTGTTCAATTCTATTTGAATGTTGTTTTTCACATGATCATGCTGTAAGAATGGTGAAATATAATAACATTCCCTTCCATGGTCTACCCCAAAGAATCAATCTCAACATAGGAAATTGTGAATAAGTCTTTAGTTGACCATGTCATTCTGAAGAGTGGATTCATTAATTTATTTATTCATTCAACAAATATTCTCCAAGTACCACCTTAGAGGCAGTAGTCACTCTTCTAGGTCCTGGTTGAAGGGAAGGAGGTAGATATAGCTTTGAATATGATACAAAAGCATTCTGCTCTGTATGAAATCAGTATGTCAAAGAGATATCTTTACTCTCATGTTATTCCAGCACTATTCACAAGAGCCAAGATATGAAATCAATCTAAGTGTCCATCAGCTGATGAATGAATAAAGAAAATGTGGTATATATACACAATGAAGTTTTAGTCGGTCTAAAAAAAAAAAAGGAAATCTTTTCATTTGCAACAACATGGATCCACCTGGAGGACATTATGTTAAGCAAAAGAAGGCAGGCACAGAAATACAAATACCATACAATCTCATTTATACATGTAGTGTAAAAGAGTGGAATACATAGAAACAGAGAATGAAATGGTGGTTAACAGGGGCTGGGGGATGGAAGGAATGGGAAAATGGTAGTCATAGGACACAAAATTTCAGTTAGACAGGAGGAATAGTTTCAAGAGAATTATTGTGTACGTCATGGTAACTACAGGTAATAATGTCATATGTTTGAGAATTGCTAAGAGAGTAGATTCTAAATATTCTCACCACAAAAAAATAAATACGAGGTAATACATATGGTTAAATAACTTGTCATTCCACAATGTACACATATTTCAAAACATGATGTTGTATACTATAAATATATTCAATTTTACCTTGTTAATTAAAAAAATTAAATAATTTAGTATTTTCTTTTAAAAAGGGGCCCTACCTTGATGGAATTTTTAGTTTAGCAATGGAAGACAGATGATAAACTCTCCTGAGCAAAATAAGAAAGAATAATATGACAGTGAGTTGAAAAAGTTTTTTTTACATGATTTGGAAAATGATCATTTCTTTTCCAAAGTGTTAAGAGATGTAAACCTATATTGTAATAAAAGAAATTAATTTATTTATAGCAAAAGTTTACTAAGTATAATAAATAACTTGAAGCAACAAAGGGGGAAATTATGGAATACCATGAATACAGAAGAGGAGTTGACTGCTGCTGATAATCAAGGTGTGGCTACTTGGATGACAGAACTGGCGTGTTCAAGTTTAATGTTAAAAATGCAAGGCTTACCAGAATCTTAACTTCATTTTTAATTCTAGACAGAAAGTAGAGGATCAATTACAGTTTTATTAGCAAGCATGAAGGAATCATACCTCTTGGTGCTTTTAAATGTATGTCTTAATATTTAATGTGTCCATAGGATGCTTTGAAGGATGTAGTTTATACAATTAGAACATTTAAGAGGAATGAGTCATAGCCCATGAATCATGTTCGTAATCTCTATTGAAATTCAAAATCATGAGCAGACTTTCAAAATGTATGTTCAAGTTCTAAGGAAAACGTGAGACGACAAACCTCTCATCATAAAGAAACTAATATCATGAACACGCTTCAGAGAAAAATAGTATTTCTTATAGACTTCAGTGTTAAAAATCATACAGTAATTGCAAGAAAAGAAATTCACTAAATCTGACGTTTTTCCTTTGGGTTGGTCTATGAGTTTTCTGTGAATGGTGTCAGCTTTCTACTTGTGCGGAAAACATTGAGTGGTTCAGTGCCAAAGTGGTTTTGACAAACTTTTTCATTGTTGCCAATTCTCATGATGGTGTGCTCTCAGTATTTGCCTTTGAATTTCAAATGGTTGTAAAACTCCAGGGGTTCACACTCTGTGAATGAAACAAGACAAGAAGATGTCAGCAAAACTGTTTAGATGCATTTCATCATTTTTTTTTCCTTCTTGGCTCCAATGTGGCTTGAGACCTGGCATACTGTATGATACAGTAAAGTGTTAGACAGAAAGTGCTAACCCAGTCAGAAACAGTGAATCGTACAAGGCAAAAGTAATAAGCTACTAGAAAGGCATTGCCGGAGCCTTGTCATGCCTTCAGGCCTAGAAAACAATTATAAAAATGGTACATTTGGAAATCACTGTGTCCCGGGCAGAAGCAATAAATTGACTGAGTTAATGTGCATGATTTGACTACTGATACAAGCATGAGCTAGATGGCAAATACACCTCAACAAGAAACATGAGAGTTTAGTCGGGTATCCAGATGTTATTCAAACATGCAACTGTTAGGCACTGCATTGCCAACACTTAGTGAATTTAATCCTTTCAGCCCCTACATTGTTTGTTTCATGGTGACAACAGCAGCAACCTTATTCGAAAGCTTAACCGATATCACATCAGTGGTGAAATCACACCACTTACAGTTATGCTAGCTTTTTAAATAAAGCTAAATTACTTCAAACATGTTGAGGAATCTGATTCATATTTTCTACAGTAGCACTGTGATTCTGCTTTTAGGAATTCTACCTGAATCCAGGAAAAATGTCATACAGATTATATTAGACAATTACAAGGGAAACCAAGGTTAGAGGTTTTACATGTCAGCTTTCATTTAGGATGTTGGGATAAACAAAAATGTGTGTACCACCAATTCAAGTAGGTTTCTTGTAGTTATTAGGACTTAAACATAAAGGTTGTCATTCAACATGACCTTAATATACATTAATACCACAGCACATCTGAGGTTTTCATTTATTTCCTTTTTTCGTTGTCTGCTTCATCAGTGAATCTGGCCAAACACGATAAGTGGTTGACTAAATAACAAGATTTTACAATTGTTCACTTTGGTGTGGTTTACATTTTCCTTCTGTATTTCAATTTGCTGCAGTGAAGATTAATACCTTAGATAATATATCTGGAATGCAGTAAAAGTGTGTATTTTCAGTGAATGACTCAATTCACTGAAGGAACAATGAAGCTATATGAATGCTCTCTTGGATGTAGGACAAAATCACTTAACCTCTGTCGTGTCTTTCGTAGGATGGTGTAGGTTATGGAGTTGCACTCAGCAGCTGATTTCAGGAGAATAATTAGGAAAAGAGCCAATTTTCTATTCACCGAAGTCTTTCTGAAGTAGAATAAAAGACATGCAGGTTTTCTTTTCCACTGACCCATTGCAAAAGTAATGTAAATACTTTGCTTTATCCTGTCCCCTTAAGAGAGTCTTGAATGGTGAGATTTAGTTGCAAAAGTATACAATAATATGCCAGCCAAATGTACACTTTATTAACATACTGATGTTGCCATTTTAGTAGACGGGGAAAGGACCATGGCAGATAAACACTTTCTCAGACCTCTTAATCAATTTTTCCTTGGCCTTCTTAGGCCTATTTCTATTTATAGACTTTCATTGCTTTTCAAATATATTGTTTCACATGGGAAAAGAATTTGATCATACAGACAACATATTTCAGCTGATTTTACATGCGTGACTGCTATCTTCATATTGATCTTTTTAAATTGCTATAATATTTTGTGCTGTGTCTAAAGGCACTCAGTGTTTTTTTTAATATAATATACAAGGGAGCCTTGATGTTCACCTCCTCTTTTCACTAACAATCCTCTGTATTTTTTAGTCTTATTTCTCTTAAATAACAGAATAGCAGATGTGAGCACACTCCATCTTGTAAGTGCAAAAGCATCATAGTCTCCTTTATTTTTTTATAAGCAATGTTCTAATTCTCTTGAGTTTTCATTCTTCTCAGCTCTTCCAAGTTAAAACTGGATCTTTCTTTTTAACTCAAAATCTTTCTTAAAAAGGTAATTAAAATGGTAAAACAAACAAACAAAAAAAATCTGTGATTCAATCCTAATGGGATATTCTTCCTACAAACCTTACCCTTTGCCCTCCTCAAATCTACATGCAAGAGAAAGTTTGCATGGGCGTGTTTGGCCAGACACACATTTGGTGCAGCTGCTGCACTTTGGTCCTCTGGACCTTTACTGGTCTCCACAGGGGCCAGGTGTGCCCTGGCCTCTTCTCTTTGAGTCAGACTGTGGTGTCGACTGAAGATTGGTTGGTGCTGCCTGTTTCTTGTGAGTGGCTTGTTGCCACCTGACATAGACCAGTGGCAAGAAATTCAATATTGTAGTTCCTGTATTCTGATCCCAGACTTTTCTGGTCTACCGGTTCTGTTACCATATTCCATGACCCCCAAAAGTCTAGGAAATCTCAGTTTATTTCAACATCATGTTGGCTCCTGCCGGCTCTGGGGGGCTGCTCTTCAGATCAACGATTTACACATCTTCCTTAGCTCTAACCCCTCTCTACCTCAGAATGCTGTGTAGAATACAGGACTTTGCTAAGGAAATCGTTGTTGGTCCTAATGTTATAATTTTCTTCTCTTTTCTCTATCCTATTGACTAAAATAAAATTCTGTGGAAGCTCTACTATTGAAAGGATAATATTCTTAGTAATATTTCTCAACCATTTTTTTTTTACCATGGCCTGAGGAATATCTCTTTGATATTTGATCTAGTAAAAATGAACTTTGGAACTTAGAAAAACCTTTTTCTTAGCATGACCTAGGCATAAAATTATTGTCATTCTTTAGATTCCCAAAATACTAAGTTTGAGATAAAAAATGACCAGTAACTCTTTTATTCTAGGCCATATTGTCTCCCCTTGAAGAAATGAATGAATACCCTTTGTTTAGAAGCTATAAAGTCTCAAAAGAGCATGATTGAAAAGGAAACAAATATATATATGAGAAAATGTTTAAAATATATATGATTTGGGGGGTTTGACCTATTTATTCATTTAATCATTTGGATTCTGGATTACAGACTACCCAGATCTGACTCCTCTGTTTACTATGTGATTATAAGCCTTACTTACTTTGTGATTCAATTTCTGTCTAAAATAAGGACAATAACAGTACCTATGTAATCACACACAAAAATATTATTAGTAAATGAGCTAATTAATTGTAAATGTGCTAATGCTTATGAAGTGTTTAGAATACTTCCTGGAATATTATAAGCTCTGTGTAAGTATTTAATAATGTCGATAATGACAATGATAATAGTAAGCAAATAAAATAAAAAGTTTAGTTATTAAACCACACACACAGACAAAATTCCATCAACAGAAAGAAAATAACATAAATAAGAACATAAAAATTTGAAGTTGAAGCCTAAGGGAATTTCAGAGAAGAGAAATTGGATATATTCTTTTATTGCAAAATAATGATTAGACATAAAAAAAATTAAAAAATAAATAAAAATTAAACTGAGTACCCACTATGTCAAGTCTATTCTAGGTATTGGGGTCACCACTATAAAAAATATATTTCTTGCTCTAAGTAGAGTAAATTCTTGGTGTGGGCAAGAAGGCTACCAAACAAGTAAAACTGAATAGAACAAATTAAAATATTGATAAGTACTCCAAAACATAAGCTAAATAAATAGAACAGGTTAATGTGATGAAGAGTACTGATGGTAGAGATAGAGATTAGATGTCATATTCGAGGGGACGTCTCTGAAAAGGGGCCTTTTAAGCAGAGACCGATGAGAAGAAGCCAATCTCGGGAGGATGTGAGAGCAAAGACACCAAGGGAACACCAAGGGCAGAGAGAGAACGAGCTCGATGTTTCCAAGAATCAGGGAGAACTCTGTGGAGTGAAGCCTTGGGAGCTTAAGCAGAGGAGTGGTACATTCTGTTTTATGTTTTTAAAGGAAAGCTTTGGTTGCAATGAAAAGAATAGATTGCATGGGGCTAGTGTGGGGATGCAGAGATAACACATAGGAGGAAATAGTTACAGTTCAAATGAGCGATCATGTCAGCTTGGACAAAATCAGCAATAGTGGTAATGGAAGGAAAGACCTACATACCATGAATTTTGAAAATGAATTTTGGCATTTGCTGAGGATCTGCATGCAGGAAAAAGTGAGCCCCTCCAGCTAAGAGTTGGGCATCTACCACACTTCTGTCCCTAGCACATAGTTTTTCCATGTTCTTTTTTATACATGAGTAGAACCCCAACTTTCATTCCTTCTTGAGTTGCTTTGGGGTCCTCAGATTCTAGTGGGTCTTGTACTGGCCAGCAAATTGACTCTAAAAGGCTATTGAAAAGGGAAACTAATATATACATTTGAAAACAGGACTCACAGTATTACTTGAGAATAACACAAAGTGTGATATTGAAGATGTGAAAATTCATCATGATGTTGATTCTAAGATAGTAAAATTTTGAGTGTATATTTTATACATTGTGTAGAAGAAAATCAATCAAACACCATCAATATAAAACTTTACTGAAAATGCCAAATATGAAAAGGCTCCAAATGAACATTATAACTTGGGGCAAGAGGGCAGAAGGTTTTAAGGAGGTTTAACAGAAGGTGTGAGAAGAAGTTCAGCTAGTTTTAAGAGTAGTGAGTAGTTTGTCATGGATAATTCATGAACAGGAAGGAATTGTTTATGCAGATCACCTGTTATCATTGAGGCAATTAGGATTTGTCAAAAGGAGTTGGGATAAAGCAGTTTGGAGCTGACGTCATGTGGAAGAGGGGATGGGAAAAAGGCATGGCAATTACCATGGAAAATTCTTTGTTCTTCTGTGTCTGTCAAGACTGCGTTTTAATTTCTAGACTACTTTACAGGAACTCTGTTAGATATGAAGAGGTTGATTTTGTAGTGAGCATAGATGTAGAGAAGTAACTATGAAAGCAAGGAAAGAGAAGGCTCAAAGATGGTACCTTGATTTGGGGCTATTCATTGATTCTATTATAACCTCCTGTCTCCAAAGAAGTATTAATGGGAAATTCTGTCATGCAGAAAAAGGGATGCTTGATCCTCGAAACTAATACATGCACACAGTGGCTTGGGAAAGTTGTACTGCATTCTGATGAGGCTGTCTTATTGAGGCAGCAGGGTAGGTCACATAATGTAGCTTCTCTTGGAATAAAGAATTAATAAGGCACAACTCCTTTCCAAGGCTAAAAAATTCCCAGTAAATGAGAATTAGGGTGTTCCTATGTGAAACTTTCCCCAACTGCCACTGTGAAGAAGCATGGATTGATTTCAAGAAATTAAAAAAAAAAAAAAAAAAAAAAAGGAAGCTTCCTGGGACAAGGAGCAGAATCCAAATAATAGTTATGGAGAAAAACAACAGGAAGATGAAGGAATGGTCAAAGCAATTTTAGTTATTCTACTACTCTTCAGATCTGCAAGCTTCCAGGCCAACTCAAGATATGTACCTCTCTTTTGCTCTCTATTTCACAAACTACAAAATGATGGCTCGGTATAGATATAACCTCCATCACTTCTCACTTAGAGCATCCCCTTTTACAAACAGGAAATACTGCACCTTTTCAGTCTGTTGTCCCTGAGGACACTTAATGTCAAAAGGTAGAGATTGCTTAGTGATCTCTCCACTCCTTGCTCATCATAGCTACAACCACCAAGACTAAAAGCATAACCGTGCTCAATCTTTCTATTGTCAGGTTTGCAGGCTAAACCTGTCTCTCCCAAGCTATCACTTATTATAACCCTTGAAATTTGAAATATCAGCATCCATGTCATGGAAAAGACCACGCAATTACTGACACTTTATTTCTCCTAGAAATCCTTTAAGACGGAGAAGTAGAGAGACTGTGTGTTCAGCCCTGAAGGGGAAATTGCTCCCTAATGAGGGCAAGACATTCTCCTGTGCTTCAGCTGCGCCCACAGGCTCATCCACAGTTTCGATTCAGGGTCACACTTTTCCACCTGTGGACACACTCCCAGGCTTTCTCCATCTCAGCCATTGTCTGAGGCTTTTGTCGATTCATCAAGTTAAATGAAGCTAAGAAACCAAAAAATCACATCGGTTATATTTTTCACTTACCTTCAGGAATGTGTAGAGAGGAACGATCTATTGTACAGTTTCCTGGCTGAAAGAAGCTATTATCATTGTCCATTTAGTTCTATCCATAGTATATAGGGTCGTCGCACTGCCCTTGTGCACTTTTAAACTGTAACGACTTAGTTTTAAGGTACAATAGAAACACCTAAAAATGGCATATTGAAGCAGCTTTATAAAAGTGTGAAACCTATATCATATAATTGTTCAAAATAATGATTTCTTATTTGAGATCCTGAAATGTACGGGAAACAGCTACATGTATGGAAATTCTAAACAGCGTGCTGTGGAAGGCAAAACTGAATTCAGTCTTTGCTTTGTGAAGACAATTAGGTGCACCAGATATGTGCAGATTGTTTCTACTATTTTAACAGCTTCAGTGATTCATGTTTTAAATCTGCAAGGCAGAAATACATGGAAACTTCAAATGCCCTTCTATCGCTCTCATCATTCAAAACAGGGTAGCTCTCTGTTAGCCTGCCTAGGCTAAATATATGTTGATTTTATAAAACTGAGAGAAGCTGTTTATGTACCTTACATTATCATTTGCAGACTCCTCACCAGCCCTTTGTTTTTTTTTGTTTTTTTTTTTTTTTTGTGTGTGTGTGTGTGTGTTTTCTTTCTTGGATTTAAGCATTTTTTTTACAGCCCTAGGATTGGTCCCTAGAGAGTCTTAAGTCACAGGCATCATCATTGTGTACCAGTTGCTCAAGTACATCTTGCTATTCTATCAAAGTATTTTCTGAAATTGTTCACTTGAGAATTGTATCTACTCCTGGGATAGGAAATGGAAAAAAACATGTTAGGGCAAGTAGTTACAATTCTTATACTGTTGAGTAATATTCTTTATGATAGTGATTTAATTACATTGATTTATTGATTTTGCTGCAGTTCAATTTGAAAGTGTTTGGGATGAGTCATAACCACAAAGGGACTGTAAGTCAGGCTGACTAAAAGAAGCTTTAACTTATGCCTGATGTTAAGAAAAAACAGAAAAGAAAAAAGAAGAATGAAAAACTGATGGAAGAGTAACTAGGGATTGTGGCAATGACTCTCTTTTTTTTTTTTTTTGGAATGGTTTTTTTCTCCAAAGGGATACACACAGATTTTATAGCAGTGGGTACCAGACTTCAGTGTGTACAAACATTGCCTGGAGTTTCTTGTTAAATGTGCCGATGCCAGAGTCTCAGCCTGGAGTTTCTGACCTCACGATTGGTTGTTGTTATTATTGTTGTTATTGTTGCTGTTTTGTGGTGTGTGTTGTCATTGATCTGTATGTTTAGTCAGCACTCAAGTTGATTCTTATACGGATAGTACAGAGACCACATATTTACATTTACCCCATCTGTAGGTGCCCTGATACTGTGTGCCAGGTCCCTTTGCTCTCTAGTTAAACCAATGATGTAACCCTGTAAACTTATGCAGAACATAGTAAGTATTAAACAGAACATGTAGGCTATTAGTCAGTGCATTGCATGTAGTAGATACTCCATAGAATGTTAGGTCAATTTCTTGTAGCTCTTTCACCAATCACATATCCTTAAATATGACTTAATGGGTTCTTCTTTGTAAAACAGGGATTAGATAAATTAGCAGACTGAGTCAACGGCTAGTGTGGTCTCAAGGAACACTGCTTTGAATTTTGCTGAATCTCATGAGATAGCACCTCAATTTGGTTACATCAGTTTAAGATCTCAGATACATCTTTTATCAGTGTTGTTTATGGGTGATAAGGCCTGAGCTGGAGGACTGAGTCACGCTAAATAAAACATCCAAAAATCTAAGGTAAACAAGAGATTGCTAGATCATCAAACTTATAGTGAGAAATAAGACATTTATACTGGCAGTTACACCAACATATTTACAATCAATGATCTCTGGCACTGTATTTGAACTGCATGGGAACCAAGAAAAAAATATCAGAACCGAAAGTAATAATTCGCTTCTTGAAATAACTATCAAGGAGAGATCATAAATATTTGAAACCCATTTGATTGAACTTCATAAACTGATGGTTGCTTGGGGAGAAAGGAATCAAAATGAGGAAAATTAGGTTAATTAAAATTTTACTGACTTTGGAATAAGATGTTCTGAGAAAGCAACTAAAAAAGTCTAGTTCTGCATAAATATTCAAAATAACTGGACTGCAACCTGTCCTTTAGCTCCAGCTCCTTCTTCCTTGATGAGGAACAGCGTTTCCTTCTCAGAGTGTGCATCTGCCAGCCTTGATATGTGCTCTTAATTGTCTGCTGGACTAATCGAAACATTGACAAGTTCCAGCAAAACATCTGCAGGAGTCAGTCTCTAAGAAAAACATTGCGATAGGTGTGAATCTTAGACCAATAACTCAGTTATGCAAAACGTATAATTTGGTTTTCTATAACAACACTTAATTTTATTTTCACACTTTATCTCAGCAGATTGGAAGGAAACTTTTCATCAATCATTAACGTCACTGTACATTTACTCCCAAATATTATCAGAGGTATTTTGCTCCTAATGCCCTGCCTCAATCATAAGTGCTTAATGAAATTGTTTCACCTGTTCAGGCAAAAGAGCATTTGTATTAAGATTTCGCTTAGGAAGTAGTGTAGCTTTATAGTCATCCTTGTTTTTTGCTTGATATTATCAGTGATATACGTCATTTAGCAAAATTTTATTTTATTTTATGTAATCATTAAGAGTTGGTTTCTTTCCACAACTCTTCAAAAAAGTAACCCCAATATATATATATATATATATAAAACTTTTAAAATAATTCTTTCTTTGTTTTGGTAATCTACAAAAAGAATATTTTACAAGACAGTAAGCAAAATTATGCAGGTTGACACAACTTTCTTTAGTAAGACACTGAGAATCTCTCATGATTAACGTTATTTCTTTAGTGATTGTCCAACAAAAAGTTTGGCAAGATTTGGTTTAAGTTTGTAAGTTTTTTAAACCATATTCATTTAAACCAACAAAATTGATCTAAGTTATATTACCTTATAGTTCAATAATTTTCTCTATTGTAGTGGCCCATCTGAAGTTTATTACATCTATTGCTTGTTTATGATAACATTTTTAATTTCCAGGATTTCTAATTGGTACTTTTATATCTCAACTCATTCCTGATTTTATCTACCTGTGTTTTGTTCCATAATTTCCTATTGGTGATTTATAAATGTTATTTCTTCCTTTATATTTCTGAGTATTTTAAGGAGATTCATTTTATACTCCTTTTCAAAAAAAATGCTATGTTATCTGCATACCCTCATAAGTTAATTCTCTCTTCCTGAGTTTTTTGATTATTTTTAAGTTACATTTATGTTGGAGTTTCAGTGTTCTCATCTTGTACACATATCACAATTACAGTTCCTGAATCTACATGGCTTACCTTGGTCCCAATAGGGTGGACATCTCTATTCCCTCCAGCTTCCCTGGGCATCAACCCTAGGCAGTGACTGTGGCTTTTTTAAGTCACTTTTGTGGGTGTTTCAAGATTTCTACATGGCTCTTTCTCACTGACACATACAGAATAGCTTGGTAGCTCTTACTTTGATAGTTAATCCTCCAACTGTCTCCATCAGCTTTTGATCTAGAAAATTCACAGAACTGTCACTCAGGTTCCATTTATTGCTGTGAGTTTCAGTTCCACTTTTGTTTCATTGAGATACCTATATGGTATTAAAATACTTCAGCTATCAAATACTAGGTATTTAGAACTAAGAAAGGGAGGGATTTCACATAAAGATACAACAATGTCTTGACAAGAATTCACAAGAATAAATATTCTGCATTCATAGTTCTTTTGAACACAAATTCAAAGGCAAAAAAATGCTAAATTGAATACATTGCTCTTGACTATGCTACCTTTCAAATATGTATAAATTTAACTTACAAGAAACATTAATACAAGGAATTATCTACTTAGCTCTTTCAATTCAAAATTATTTCTTCCCTTTATTATTATCTCTCCCCCTTATTTATTTATTTATTTTTTTAGAAACAAGATCTTGCTTTATCTCCCAGGCTGGAGTGCAGTACCCTAAACATAGCTGCTTCAAACTCCTGGGCACAAGGGATTCTCCTGCCCCAGCCTCACAACTAGCTAAGAATACAGGTGCATGCCACCAAGGCTGGCTATTTTTTAAATATATTTTTTGTAGAGAGAGGGTCTTGCTATGTTGCTCAGGCTTGTCTTGAACTCCTGGTCTCAAGCAATCCTCCTGCCTCAGCCTCCGAAGTACTGGGATTATAGGCCTGAGCCACTGTGCTTCTTTTTGTCTCTTCTATGCATTTTCTGAACTTTACTTCCATATAGAAAACTTTAAAATTTAATAGTTTGGTTTCTCAGGTCAAACTTTTCTGTACAAACTTGTCTTATAATACAGACTTCTCAGTTATCAGATTCAACTCTGAGGTCTACCATTGGAACTTTTCATTTAGTTCAAAATATCAGGAGGGTGGTTTGAGCAAAGAGTTTGTTTTCCTGGTTAGGTCAAGTGACCATTTAACTTGGATAGAATGCTATAAAATAGAGCTTCCTAACCTTTCTGAATAAAACTTTTTTGCGTATTGTTGAAAGTAGGGGGAAATCAATTTTGCACGTTCATCAAAATAGCAGATCATACACTTTTAGGTAATGCTTTAGCAGTTTCCATTCACTGTAAGGTACCATGTTTATAAAGTAATGAGTTAAATCTTTAGTGTGACAATAACAAATTATTCCAACAGTTCTTTTAATTTTTATGTTTCTTGAAAAATTAATGTTTCATAATATTTTTTAAAGTTAAATTGAGTCAAAAATATCAGCATCTGAAATTTTACCCTGCTAACAAGCTGATATGTTAGCCTACCACAATTTCAAGATGCTAAGGGAAGTCATAGGGGTCCTGGGTCAGAGAAAAAGGATTTTATTGCTCATAGCAACAGCAGTAGCCAGAGCTTCCTGTTGGTTGACATCAGTTCTCTACACCACCCAAATCCTACTGGCGAAATGCAAAGGGCCCATCTTGGATGCTTGCACATAAAATCGGTTAATGTTATCAGATAGGAACACTGCTTAAGGGATTCATCACCTCTTCAGAAAGCAGAAGCAAGCCTATTTTTGTCTGGATGGAGAGTCAGGTGGGAAAGGGACTTGGTAGAAAGAGAAAAGGGGTGTTACCTAATCTAGAAAGGTTGCCCTGCAAGTACAACCCTGAGAAATGTTTCTGGTAAAGAACAAATTAGGGCATTACCTTCTAGATTTACCCAGCAAGAACTTTCAAGGCTGCTCAAAGTTCATGGGAGATTGCCTCTCCCCAAACCAAATAAGGAAGAGCAATGGCATGACACCTGTTAGATATTTAAAGAATACTGCTATTAATAATAAAAATGAATATCCAACCATTACTAAATATTGTGCTAGGCACTTTATCTATTTTATCACAGTTAACTTCTATCATTACCCCCTTGAACTTTTAATCACTCCTTTTTTCAGATAAGAAAGTCAAATCTTAGATATTTTAAGTCACTTGCCAGTACATACAGAAAAAAAAGGAAAGTTAGAAACATCTTTAGAATGACTTTTAAAAATTAATGATAATGGCAACAACAACCCTGATAATAATAATAGTAAGCTTTTATGTAACAGGTATAGATTGATTTTTTAACTTAATTCCCACAATACATTGAGGTCCATTATTAGCATTTTCTAGCTCAGGATACTGAGATTAGGGAGGTTAAGTACTTTGCCCAGGCTAAATACAAAGGGAAACATAGCATTCTTAATTCCTTTGTTGTTTTGTCTCCCAAAAAATAATTATGGCTTCTTATTAAGTAACATATCTTTTTCTCCTACTGTATGCAACACATGCAATTTTTGTTCATGCTATTTTATACAATTGCATATTTTAAAATTTTATTAATTGTTCTGGTACACAAATGAACTACTGTGCTTCAAATCTTGAGATTATTAATAAGAAATAATAATAATAATTTTTGTTGTTTTTGATTTACTGTTTTCCAAAAAAAATTTAAAAAAAAAGAAGGAGGAAATAAAATCTATGTTCTGCAGTCAATCACAGAAGACCAGTGCTTGTTTTGTGTTTTATGGTAACGTGGGGAAGAATAAAAGCTGAACAGATTATTGTGGATGCCATATTAATACATTATTATTATACTTTTTGGATCTGTCCTTCTATTCTGCTACTCAATTACTTTTTTCAAGGACAGCAAAGTCTATGACCAAGACTGACAATAGCTAATGCATTCCAGAAATAAAGGGAGATACCAGAATGAAAACTTAACAATATATGTAATAATATAGAGAAATTGCATTCACTAGAATTCCTCTTGAGGAAGTATTGAAATTGTTGGGGGAAAAAATCTATGATAAGATACTTGAAATGGGAGTTAAGAGAAAATATATTGGCTTTCATAACAATTTATAATGCCTGAACTATTTTCTAAGTAAGTATTCCTCACAGGTCATTTGTTTGGTAAACACTACAATAGGATTTATTTCACCAATTTGAGGCTTGTAGCTGAACTGTCCCTCCTCACCATCCCCTTCCGGAATTAGAAGTTTTCTGTTGGCAATTTTGGTAAGGAAGCAGTAGAAGTTGTCAATCCCAGATACATTAGGGAAGAAAAAACTGGGGAAAAAAATACCAGCCGTGGACTGAGGAAAGTGCTTGGAGAACAGACATATCTAAAAGGATTTTAAAGGTATTTCACTATGATATGTGCAATGTGATGTCTATATTTACATACTCTTCAAAATACGTAATAGAGTACAACAAAGTGACTATAATCAACAATAAGTCAGAGTATACTGTAACATAACTAAAAGAGTGGAATTGGAATGTTCCTAACACAAAGAAATGATAAATGTTTGTGGTGATGGCTACCCCAATTATCCTGATTTGATTAATACACACTGTTTGCCTGTATCAATATATCACCTATACCCTATAAATATACACCACTGTTATGTACTCATAACAATAAAAAATGAAAAATTTTAAAAAACATAATAAAGATTTATAACATCTCTAAAAATATTTCGTAGAAAAATGTTGGCTTTTGAAAGGTTTTGATGTTTCCTTTGGAGGAATTTGAAGAGGTGACTACAGAATTGTGATTTCAGTAGTTATAGGATAGAATCAGCTGATGTCTGCAGTACAACAGAAAAAGAAAACTCTCATGTAAACTAGAATATTCCATCAGCATGATAACTTTATGGAGAACAAATTTCTCTGAATTTGCAGCTGTGTCCAGGGCACTAGAAACATCCACCACCTTGTTCCCCACCCCACCCCCAGATCTAGATCTGAGTGGTGTTGGTACCATGTTTTGGTAGATTGCTGACCTGGCCCGGACATGTAAAACATTCACTTTACTCCTTTCTCATCCTGTGCTTAAGGAGAGGTGCTATGCAATTATTGGCTTGAGCCTTTATGTGTTCAAGTTATCAATAACAATGACAGAAGTTGGGAAGAGAAAGGATTAGGAGGAATTAGGTTGGCTGCAGACTAGAAAACATAGGAAAATCCATGGTGATGATTGGGAGTAATCACAGAGGCAAATAAAGTTGGCAAAAGAAAAAAAGAACCAAAAGCTGGACTACCACGAACGAATTTATGAATAGTTAATGGTCTCCAAATATATTTTTATCACACACAATTCTAGTACAAAAATTTTAAGCATTTACCCTGTATATTTACTGTTTAAAATCATGCTCACATAATACTCTATAAATATATATTAAAGGGTTCTGTAGCAACTATTATTAGTACTCACCAATGTTCAGCTCTCCTTTCTTTTTGGGCCATATGGGTGACTACAGTTGCTGGTCCTCTTATAGTTAGTCAACAGAGCAGTGTAAAGCCCTACAGAATTTCCCCACTGCTTCCTTTATAGGCCACTGAATAGAAGAAGCCCTGTGTTCACGCTGGTGCATCTACAGGACAATGAAGATTCTGTCCTCCTAAGTCTCTCAGAAACTGTGTGGAACAAAGCCCTCAGCCAACTTATTCTGGACATAGAGCATGAGAGATAAATGTATTTTACAGTGTTGAGCCATTGAGATTTTGAAATTGCTGCCACATCATGACTTAGATTATTGTAAACAAGATGCACACACACACAACATAGGTAAAACTTAAAAATTATAGATACAAAAATGCATGTAGAAACTCACATACCTTTTTTCTGTATAATTCTGAGCATTCCCTTGGGTACATTTGCTCCCCTTTGGAAATCACTGTGTTAGATATCATCTAATATTACCAAGAGAAAGACACAGAAATAGAAAGTCAGTTATGAAACTGCTTCTTTAGAGTATTAATTTTTAAAAAGTGTATGTTACATTATTTAATCCTGAAGAACTTACACTTTGTTTTCTTGCCTGTTATAAGTGAGGGCATTCTAACTAGAATCAGATGTTACCCACTCCTTGGTTATAAAAAGAAACAACACTTCTTCATAGAAGAAAGATAAAACAATGTGAATACTATATTTGAAGACAATTCTTACACAGGAATTACAAAGAAGTGAGAATCACATAAATAAAATAAGATTTATTATTCCTAACCCACATCATCCTTCCAAAATAATCCAAATCATATCTTTTTTTCTGTTGCTTTGAATAGAAAAAATAAAATAATACTTTATTAAAGGCAATTTCTCCGCACTACTGGATATGGACTTCCAGATAGACATGGCATCCAAATGTTCATACTACCTAGTTGTTTGAAATGCTTTCTATCAATTACCATGCAAATTGAAGATAAGGCAGTGTATTTGTCATGTTTATTTTAGTTGCATATGATAGAAAGCAAAATCAAACTAGCTAAAGCAAAAGAAGAAATGTCAGTTATATATTGGCCTATATAACTGTGAAGTCCAAGAAGTAAAACTTGCTCCAGGCGTGGCTAGGTCAAGGAGTGCAAAAATAGCTGTGCCAGTTAGTTCCAGGCTTCCATTATCTTCAACTCCTGAGACTTCAGTAGCAAGAGATATTTTTCATATTATCACCCACCAAAATATTCAGATTGGCCACACTCGATTATATGCCTTCTCCTCTGATGTTAAAGTGCAGACCAATGACTGGTTTCTTTGCAGAAAAGGCAACCTCCCTGAAGGAAAAGGCAAAAAAGTAGTCTAGAAATAGAAGAACTGGCCATATGCAGGCAGGGCCTCTGATCTAGGTTTCACAGTCCTTTTGCCCATCACATATATTAAAAAAAAAAAAAAATCTATCCACTATATTTTGGTTAAAGACTATGAAATAAAATCTCCTACAATACTAAATCTCCTGCAGCTAAATCTTTTTTATTAATCAATAGCAGAAGAGAAGATCATCAAGCTTAGCTTTACAGTCTATGAACAGAATTTCAAATGCCTGCTCTTCAGGAGTTCAAGTCAAACAATGAAAATTCAGGTAGATATGCAGAAAGAACATCTCAAAAAAGTAGTATTGCTAAAATTCAAAAGAACAGAGTCCAGTGAAAATACAGTTAACATCATTCCAAAGACCAGCGTCCAGTGGAAATCTAGAGTTAACATCATTCAAAATATAATTAGATTAATCAGTCATATCTCTTGATATAAAGCAGATGATAAATTCAAAGTTACAATGGGAATGGAGGGTCAAGACTTCTGTCCTTTCCTAGAACCAGCCAAGTGAAAGATTATGAATTGAGAGCTCAGTGGTTCAAAGGGCGAGTTCTTTGTTTTCAGCTCTTTGAAACCTCTAAGTAAGTCTGTGACTGGAATGAAATGGGGCAGATTCATTCTTTTCTGCACATTCATTAATGATTCATATTTTCTTTCAATATTCTCTTTTATCATTAAAAATGATGAGCACGTGGTATGATAATAGAGTTACCATAGTATATTAAGACTACGTCTTAAAAGAAGCCAGCTTTTGGCAAAAGGAAAAAAAAAGCATTAGATTTCATCTCCTTTTAGATTGTTTTTCACATGTTACTCAGAAGACTCTTACTTCTTGGATTCCTTAATAAAAACTTCAAATCATGCGACAAGACTTTTGACATAACAGAATTTTCACTAACATCCTTTCAGCAGCTGGTGACTTTTGTCTCAGGAGGGAATCTTTTCACCCTGCTTTGGGTTATTAAAACTAATTAAAGTGATGACCCTTGTTTGCCTTACTGTCACTCAAGGTCTCCAGAAGGGGCGTCTTATTCCTTCTTGTCCCTCTGTTCCTTTTCTGTGGTGCTGGCAGAAGAAAGGAAGGGAATGTTATACCACAGGGGCTCTAAGCTGAAAGCAAAACCCGTGACTCATTCTTTCTACAGAGGAGGCAATCTCTCCATGTGCTCTTAAGGAAACGTTATCTTCCCATAAATTCACAGCCAGGGACTGGTTTAAATACATACAACTTTAACTTATTTCTAATATAAACTCTCCCACCAAATTTTCTAATTGGGATGCATCATTTTTTTTTTAACCAAAATAATTTTAAACAAGATTTTAAAGGATTTTCTGAAGAATATCAACATTTTTAATAAAAGGTAAACAATTCCTTTTAGAGGAATTATATAAGAGAAACTGCTTGATTTTATGGGATTTTGAAAGACCCAATCACACAAAGAAAATCCATACTTTAGAAAAACTTTAAATGTCTAGAATGTTGTGGTAGTGAAACTTTTATTCTCTAATTTCCTCCACATTTCATAAAGCAGTCCTCCTATTGCTTTGAAACCTAGTAATGCTTACTTTGTCAAACCTCCTTTTTACTATCTACTTATGCAAACCTGTATGTGTTATGTACACTTCAGTTTTTTAATCATGTTAACTTGAGAGTGAGCAGTATACTTAGGAATGCTTTGGGCTGCAGTGAATTCAATTAACATGAGCTTAAACAAGTAAGAGTTTATCCTCTTGTGTAAAGAATCTTGACAATAGCAATTTGATGCTGATTTAGTGGCCCCATCATTCCCCCATGTCTCAAGCTTTTTCTGTTTTTCTGATCTACTCTCCTTCATGAGTGGGTCCTTGGTCTCAGGTTGCCAGAAGCCTCTTTATCTTTAAATATCCTAGTTTATGGTAGGAAGAAGAGGGTGGTGCAAATAGCCTTCTAGCTGAGTATTTGCCATCAAGGGGACTTTGCTTTAAGTCTCATAGGCCAAAATGTTGTCACATAGCCATCCATACATATCGGTAAGTTCAGAAACAAGGGATTGTGGATAGAGAACAACCAAACCATGCAGTAGTATCTGCCGTGAATCTCCTGTTTATTCACCTTGAGATAAACACGTAATAGTAACCAGATACTTCATTGACTCTTAATTCTACATTGTTCCCATATTCTAGACATTTTTAAAAATATTGAAATGTTTCTGAATTTGAGAACAAATTTTAATCAATGTGTACTAATATTAAAGACATTCTGTGCTCGAAAAGCAGTTGTTGTTATATCAATAATACCTCTTAGATCAATGTGTTATGTGAATTGCAATATGTCGATTTTCAGTCAGATGATCGCCTTGTGTTGTACATGTCTATTTTTCTAAACGAGATTACTAACAGTTTAACATACAAATTTCACTAATGCTGTAAATAATTCATAAGTGTTTGGATAAGCATGCAGTGAATCTTAATTCAGATGATGATCACAAGCAGAAAGTGCTCATGTGGTCACACTGGGAATTGCCATGCTTGTTTGCAAATGAGTGTGTGTCTAATTTTTGATATTCCTCATCTTAAAATGTATACAAAGAAATAGATGCATGCCATCTGAGAGCACAATTTTCTTGTGGCCCAATATCACTGATTTGATTGGATGTTTGTCCATAAACTTGGTCATTATGAAGGCAAATGTCTTTTAAAATATCTAATGGTCTTATCTTTTTTAATCTCAGTGAAATAATTTGTGGGGTTGGATTGTGTAAAGATGATTGGAAACAATCCTCAGATCATTTTCTTCTGTTGATGGTTGATGTGCCTAGTGCATGATTGTGACATAAATGGTCAAATTAAGAAACACTACAGTTCAGTAATGTGTGACTTAAAGCCTAGAAAAAGGGTTAGAAACTTAAGGACAATTTGAATCCTTTTGCCTTATTCTTATTATAGCATTATCTTACATATTTAGGTTTATTAAAACATTACTGAGTTGTGCAGAAACTTTCCCTATACTGGCAGAAATGAGTGATCTTTATCATTTTACCATTATGCTGGGATTAAGTGAACTATTACTTAAAATTTGTTTGAAAATATAAAAAAACACAATATTTACAGTCAGAGGATTTAAAGATGTATCTTTGTTTAATTTAATATATGACCTATCATGTAACTGCTAAATCCTCAATTTATTTATCTATAATTTGAGCATAAGAAAAACTGCTTAAGGAATGCTTTTCTGCTGTGGAAAAGAGCTGTTGCCATAGGAATAGATTTTTTAAAAATAAAGTAAAAATTGTAACTTTCTGCCCCTCATTTCACTTAATTTGCAAGTGTATCTTGTTTTTTGCAAATGTGTCCTATTTTTTGCCACTCTATTTAAACGTAATTTGCAAGTGTGTCCTATTTTTTGAAAGTCTATTTAAACACTGGCTTTCATTATTTACCCTGATATTAGGTTTACACCTGACTCCCTTTCATCTCAGACTTTCATACTCTCCTGTGACTCCGAATTTGATGCAAAGGATCCAATGTCCCTCTTTGTCTCTCAGGATCTGCTCCTGGTCCCCTCACGCTGCAGCGTGGATAAGAGGTCACGTTCTTCCACTCAGCCTGTTTCTCCTACTCTGATCACCCTTCGCCCACATTGTCCGCTCTACCTCACCCATACGGAGCCATGATGCATGGAAAATTATAAAAAATTATGCAAATTTACCTTTTTATGATCATCCCTAAGATAAGAGTAATTAAACTTCCAATAATTTTCTCCTTTCCATTTAATTTATGCCCAAGGAAAGATTCTGGTTACTTGAAAGTAAAATCTTTACATGGCTAAAAATATTTTCCATTTTGCATCCCTGGGATTGTCAGAGTAAAATACATAATTGTTTTGGTATGGCTTAGAAACATTCTAGGGATTCATGTTGTTTTGATGATTTTTCTACTCAGGGTTTCTTACTCTTTATGCAAATAGAAGAAGACTCTGAGTGAATAAATGGAAATTAATTACAGACTTTCTCTTCAAGTTGATGTGACTGCAGAAGTAGAGAAAATATGACGAATGGTAGATTTTAACAATGTCTATGGACTCATAGTGGAGTAAGACATAAATTGATAACTTTATATAAAAAAATGGAAACTTACTGAGAACAATCCTTTTGCTGGCAAACACGTTACGTTTTTATAAGAAGTTCCCTTCTATTGAAAAACCAGTAAACCTTCTCCAGCGCAGTTTAATTTTCAGTTCCCCAAAGACCGATCAAGTCAGGGAAACATTCTTGAACTATCTAATTTTTATATGTATTGTCTGGGTAATGTTTATGACAATACTCATATGTTCCATGACTCTATACAGAAGCCTAGGCAACTTCTTAGTAGATTAAAAAATATATATGGTTAGAATCATATTTCCCAATATCACTAATACTAAATTTCTATAACAAAAATAATTTTTATTTGCAAACCCCAGCTGTCTCTGGCATGGCAGATGTATGCAACTTGGGCAGATGTCCTGAGGCAAGTAGAGATATCTGTTGATAGTGTCTAGTTGCTGTTCCCAACTGTGAATTTCTGAGTGAGGGATAGTCAAGAAATGATTTCCTTTCTGTGTTTTATTACCTTCTGAATTTTTCTTTTAGGGTAGAGACTGTGAATTTAATAGTCACATCTCCGTATTTCCCACATATAACCAGCAGGTGTTGTCTAACCCACAGTCAATGAATGTTGAAAAGTGAATGAATGAACTCTCGCTTTTTAATGTAACAACAAGAAAAATAATGATTATATTTCTTCCCTGAATATATTTTTATAGTATATAATATGGTGGCAAGCACTTGTAAGTGAGCTAAACAGCATCTGATAACTATATTCATCATCTATTTACAATTTTGCCCCAAGGGAATTTAAGGCTAGTGTTAAAGAAGGAGGCGCTGTGTTTTCTAGTCAGATAAGAAAACTTAAATATCAATGTGTAACCACAGGAGACTTAATCCTCCAATTTCCATTAACATTTTTAAAGTGTGTAAGAAATAAAATGTAATAAAAATTTAAATTGAAAGTACCTCCATTCCTCTGAATCCCTTAATACTTTCTGGGAATTTTTTTTCATGTCATCATTGGCTGTGCTCACTTCAGGAGGCAGTACCTTGGAACCCGAAGTCCTGACCAGACCTCTCCCAGCTGTGGGCCTAAAAAGTACCTCCTGCTTTTCATCAACTTGCCGACATACCAGACTAAACTTTATCTGTCTTAATCATGCTCATGCCAAGAACTTACCATCTGAGATCCGTCCTCTCTTTTCTTGCATCTTTCTGCAAATGACACATAGAGTTGTAGAACTATTCCACCTGTTTTCTCTACCATCTTTAATTTTCTTTGAAAAATTCATATACTTGATAAATTTTAAACAACCTAGATTTATCGTTCAGGACCATTTTTTTTCTTTTGCAAATGTAATATACTGACCTCAAATTAGCTTGAACAAAAATATAATTTGGTAAAAGTTGAATGGATGTTCATGGAAACCAAGGATAGTAGTGTCTAGAACTCAAGGGAGTCAACTACCATCAGGATATTTTCTCCATTTCTCATGGTTGCTTTTCTCTGGATATCTATGAAATTCTTTTGTCTTGCTAAGGACTGGCTCCCTATAATCTTAAGTCTGTTCAGCAAAATATGGTTACTTGTAATATCTGAATTTACATTTTATAATTTTAGTTATGTAGAGAAAACCTAATCTCATTGTTCATCATATAAATTCCAGAGAATAGCATAATTGGCTGAACTTGGGTGAGGAGTCACCATGAATAAATCACTTGTGGTCAGGGGTTCTGAAGGTAACCACCTGGATAGCATGTGAGATACCTTTAAAGAGCCATATCTTCGAGAATGCCTATCATCTATCTATCTATCTATCATTTATCATCTATCTCTCTCTGTTAACTCTTATTTATGCCCTAATTGAAATCTGTGGTTCAAACACGACCAAGCTCATGAAAGTCCAGCAATGTACCATGGAATGTCTTCAGATTCCCCTTGCTGAGGTGGCCTTTTGTGCGTCGCCTGTTATTTTTTTCTCTGTATATTTCAAAACTCAGTCTTTCCAAGATGAACTAAATATTCATCTTCTGTGCTCCCATGTAACTCTGCTCTCTGAAATCACAGCATCTCACACTCAGTTGTACTTCTTTGTCTACCACAGGAGCACCTTGGCATCACATAATGCAGGTATCTCCTTTCTATGGTCAGTACATAAAATCTAAATTACCCCTTGAAAGTGAGACCTGTTGTTCCTAACCTTCAACAACCTTCAGGTAGGAGTGAGGTCAAATTAACAATAGTAACAAAAACTCTACTGTACCTACTCAAGCAGAATTTTAATGATCCATAATTACCCTCCAAGCATTTCTCCCTAAAGGATACCTGTTATGTAAGCATCTGTATGTCTGATTATACCAGAATTTAATATTACTCTCTTAAACAACTGCTGAGCACTAAATGTGGGCCACGCATCCTCATTGACCACTAAGCATCTTAGTCTCTCTGGCTCTTTTCCGCTTGCTGAAAAGAGGAAAAATCTCCTCTTCTTCATTCTGAGTCACGTTTTATTGTCCAAAGATGTAAGGATTTCAGGCTGTCTCCTGGTGTCATATGTCAGGCTATATGAAAATAGCTTCTGCAGTTTCTCCTCACTTCTGTCCCCTCAGACCTCAGGCCCAATTCATGCTACACGGCAAGGGAGGACATTGCATTGTTCCGCACCACCCCCACCCCATCTCAGTCTCCAGATGCCAGCATCTAAAACCTTCCCCTTTCACCTTCTGCCAAAATAAATAAGTTTTCATGCAAACCATCTACTTGAGGATCTGTTTGCCAGCTCAACAGGCACATCCAGGAAAGTCTGAATCTTAATTTCTTTTGAAAGTAGTATATCTCATAGGTAGAACCTCTCTAAATATGTGTCGATTAAAAAATGATAGCATGAATAAAGGGATGATGAATTGTGCTGTGCTATCTCACTGGTTTTACTTTCATTCTGTGTCTGTCTGTTCCATCCTTTCCTTAGAATGCAATAGCCTTAAGCTAGATACTGTATAGTGAGTGAGCATTTGGATTGCAGAAAATAAATGTGAAAGCAGAACACTGGAAAAATATATTTTCATGTTATATAAGAAAAAAATGACTATAGCCATTACCATTCATCATCACCAACATAACTAAATAATAAAATCCTCCAACTTAAGCCAAACGTGTGCCTTGATTCTGGTTGTCTGTAACTAAATTTCAAATAGCTAACTGATTCTGGAGGAGATGCCTTAAGAAAGCATTACTTTTCTATAGTAGAAGAGAAAAAAATTTGCTTTAGAGTTGATCTTGCTGAACTGTCCTGGTGGAGGAGGCAATCTGTTTGTAGGCTACGGGGGGAGAATAGTTTGGGAAGGCTCATAAAAGAAAGAAAACTATGAGAAGGCTAATGGTTGCCATCAGAATATAATTTGTGTGAGAAGAGCCAGATAACATATTAACCTTCCCCATAGACTCATAAGCCATGGGTTTGGCCATATGGAAGCTCACATTCATACTGAGTGAATGTAAATAAAGGTTTTCAACTCCAGTGCTATCAAAGCCATTTATGCTTCTGGCTCAGCAAGCCTTTTAATTCTTTTCTAGACATATTTAGCATAAAAGGGCATCCAACTGTTTTCACTATGTTTGGAAGAAAAAAAAACTTATGCCCTAATCCTTATTTGTTTTCTTCTAATAGGTTTTTGAACAAGAAAACATATTTCCTCTGCTTCAGATTGCTCTTTCATGACTGAAATATAATAAAGAATCATCAATTGACAAAAAGGAGAATGAAATGTCACATTTTGCTAGTATAAACGTTATTAATATTCCAAAAGAAATATGACTTTACAGTGAGTTATGTCTGTAAGGACCTACGAATTCAATAACAGTTTGTGATGGTTATTGCATTTATGCTTTGGGCATTGAGAGGTAACCTCAAATGTCTTGGAAACCAACAGGCTTCTGGTTCAAGTGTGAATGACTGCAGTGGGTTAATGCTCTAACTACCTTCAGAAATTTTAGTTTCATATTGAGGACAAATCAACACTTGCAATCTTTCAGAGTTAGCTTGCAATAAAATGCCTTCATGCTGTGTACACTCTATGCAAAAATTGTGATTTCCACCAGGTGGATAAGTTTATGAGTGTTTGTACTTAAATTGATCAATAATTAAGGACCGTATATTATTCCCAAGAGAAGACATTAGACAAAGATTTCAAATATGAAAAAAAAAATGAAGGGGGGGGACACAGGAAATTTGTATAACATCTGAGTGTTTTGTAAAAAAGTATAGTTGCTGGTATCATTAAAATTGCCAGGGGACATAGAATCAAGCATTCCATTTTGGACTTAATATTCAGATAAGATTAAGAAAAACCCAATATAAGGGACCAAATTGCTAGCTCAAAGGGAAGATCTCCACTGAGAGTGAAGAAAAATTATGCATGTACATTGACAGAGGTACACACACAAGAAAACATACACAATACAATCAGTATATTGATGCCTTTTTTTCCTTTTATTTTTAGATGACACATAATAATTATACATATTTATGGGATACAGAGTGATATTTCGACATAGGTATACAATGTGTATTGATCACATCAGGGTAATTAGCATGTGTATATCCATCACCTTAAGCATTTATTATTTCTTTGTGTTGTAAGCATTCGAAATCCTCTCTTACAGCTTTTTGAAATATACACTAAATTATGAACCAATAGTGCTACAGAACATTAGAAATTATTCCTCCCATCTAGCTGTAACTTTGTATTCATTAACCAAATTCTCCTAATCTTCTCCTCTCCCCATATTCTTCCAGTCTCTAATACTCAAAATTCTAATTTTAATATCATAGAAATGGATGAGATCAGATAAATGGTGTAGGTGAGTGGAGAAATAAATTTACCTGACACCTGGCCACACCAACATTTAGAAGCTTAGTAGAGAAGATAGAGACTTTAAGGAGATCTAAAAAGAGAGACTAGTGAGATATAGGAACAAGAGAGTAAAGAACTACTGGTAAACAATGTTACTATTTGATAATTAATGATTATCTTATCCAACCTTGTTATTCATGTGTTTTTGTTTTTTTTCTAATTATTCCATTAAATAAAGGAGTTATTTCAACATGGATTTCTCTATACAAAGCCCCATATGTTTTGCTTCCCTAGTGCTGAGTCTAAATAGGATATATTTTGATTTTATTTGTCCTCTTGATGATATTATTTTAAGTGTATTTTGATACAAATACATTGTTCTGTTTTTAAAGGCTCTTTGAATAGTTAATGATGTCTGTAAGGACCTTCAAATTTAATAACAATTTGTGATAGTTATTGCATTTATGCTTTGGGCAATGAAAGGTGGCCCCAAATATGTTGGAAATCAACAGGCTACTGGTTCAAGCAGCAAGTAAAAAGAAAAGTTCTATAACAACATTGTTATGCATTTAAAGGCAAAGGATTGTTGAGTATGCCTGTAAATAGATTGGGGTTTGTATAAAGGTTTGAAAGTCTTCAATATAAAATGTACACAAACCAGTTTTCAATAGAAGAACCATATGTATTACAAAGAGAGTTATCATTTAATGGAAAGAAACACTATTTCTCCAAATAATTAGAAGTAAGAAAAAAAGAAAACTGACATAAATAGCATGAACTGACCAAGAATTGTAATTTGGTTATTTCATTAGGAAAAAAAAAAAAAGAGAAAAACAGGAAGTTATCTCTTCTCAAAATGTACTTATGACTGACTTATTTAATACTTACTTCTAAATTACTTAATAATTTTTAATTAGCTACAAAATGAACAAATAAGAGAGACTAAGATACTGATTTGACATTGTTTTCCGTAAACTTGGTGAATTGTTGTGGCATCATAATGATACCTCAGGGCCTTTTATAAAGGACTCTGCCAAAAATGATCCAGTGATAAAGCTTCTTAGTGTCTGTTTAATGTTTCCTGCTTAGGAGAATGCCTCCACAATTAACTCCTAACATTAGCCTCCCGACCGTCTTTTGATTGTTAGTGGGAGTATGATTATCTTCTTTTATTTTTAATATACAAAAACTCAGTCACAGTGATGTTATATAAAATACCCAGAATATTAGGACATAGTATCTTCTACATTATTGCCTGTCCTTTCTGGATATTGTCTCCCTCTGCTCTCA